>JANHFL010005589.1:524792-545070 GCA_032468155.1 Oxyrhabdium leporinum
CAAAGTTTAGGCATTCTAGTCAAATTGTATCTTTCCATCAATTTGTAAGTGATCATAACTTACATAGCTCTATATAATATCAAATGATTTATTTGTATAAAGTTGAGGACATTTATGTTGTTTTCAGATTCAAAACACGAAAAATAACAAATGTAGCATATATAAAAGTTATCCTTCCAGTCAATATTTTGTGACACTTCCTTTGGCAGAAATAAATATTTCCTGTAACCAGCTAAGAATCTTTATGTTATTTATTTTGGACTTTTTCCCCATACTTTTCCCTGCAGAAGTCTTTCACCTACATAAATCTTTTTAGGATTCATTGCATGTACTGCATGTTTGAGTTGATGCTGTAAATTTTCAGCAATATTTAAATCTGGGGATGTGAAAGTCATTCCAAAATCTTAAATATTTCTTTCCTGATAAGCGTATCATAGTTGTGCTGAATGTATGTTTTGTTTTGGTGAAATGTCTAATCAGCTGAAATTCACAGAAAGTGATTTGAAGCAGTCATGCAGTGAAATGGCCCTGGCTTTTTGTTATATGTAACTTTAACAGTTACATAGTTTTATATTGTGCAATTTGTAGGCTTAATTTCATACTCTTAAAAATGAAGTAAACTATTGACTGTGGGCAAAAAAACTCTATAAAGTTAGATCCCATAGATGCAGTCTGCTTAATTGCAACTATTTTCATATGCTCCCAAAACCTTTAGCAAACCATTTGGTCACAAAAACACCATTTGCCTGAAAAGATACCATAATTACAAATAATCTGAAAAGAAAATAGTAGAAGAATGCAGTTTAGTTAATTTTTAACTTTTCCAGAACCTACATCAAATTATTTGATTGCGAGGAAAGCAAATATATAAAATTTGTGCCTAGTATAATTTTTATTAAAAACCTGGAAGCTTCATTCTGCTATTAAACAGGAGTTATACATCTTAGGGTCTGATATTTTTATTCAGGTTGTTTATTCATTTCAATTATATTTTTGTTCACATTCTTAAAATCAATACCACTTTAGTCAGTGATTATAATTCAAGCACTTGGCTACCATCTTGCATTTACAACAGTTGCGTTACCTTGCAGTCACGTGGTTATGATTTGCAACTTTCCCACCCACCTTTCTCTGGCAATTGGGGAAGCCAGATTCACTTATTGACAGTGTGATTCACTTAACCATAGTAAAAACAGACATAAAATTGGGTCTGTTCATGTAATGACTTGCTTAATGACCCTATTGCTTAGTGACAAAGTTCAGTCCCAATTGTGATAAGTCAAAGACTTTGCATTTAGAAGCGGCTCAGACATATGCGTCCCAGATTCATTGGTAAAAAACTTTTCATTTTAATGTTTATAATATGACAGTTACATTATTAAAATGTAAATACTGAAAATTTTTAAATGTAAAATTTAATGGTTTATTAAATCAATTTCTGTAGGATCGAGGAGTAAAAGAAGATGAATTACAAAGTATACTGAATTACTTACTAACTATGCATGAGGTAAGCTGATAATATATGATATTGATATTCTGGGATCTTTCAAGCTGAGGACCTGAATATAAATCCTTACACATAATGAAATATTAAAAGTTCATAAAATAAATATTTCTCTAACATTATAATGTGTTATGTAGGATGAAAATATTCATGATGTGCTTCAGTTGCTAGTGGCTTTAATGTCTGAACATCCAGCATCTATGATACCTGCCTTTGATCAAAGAAACGGAATACGGTAAGATTAAGTAGAAACAATAATTCCATAACACTCATTTTTCTGGTAGATGAATAAAGTGGACAATGACAGTATGCTTATGAACAAGGGAGGGGATGTTGGCATTTAACATTGCTGTAATACATTGAAAATACAATTCAAAATTGAAAGACAAGTCAGTATTTAAACAAAAACAATGCCTTGTTTTCTATTACTTTATTTTGTTTTTGTCATAAATTGCAAAGTCAAACTTTTCAAAACATTGCATGATCAGAACATTTAACATACTTGCCTATGTATTTTATTTTTTTTAAAAAAATCATAACAGCATAACAAAAACAACAGAGTATTAAATTTATACACTGCCTTACTCGCAATGACTCTGGACTTTCTTTTTCTAATGAATCAAATATGATATACAAATAATAAAATTGATACACAAAATAGTATTTAGATAGAAGTTAAACTAACTAGATCTTATTGAATGAATATTTTTTAAAAATTAAGAATATAATATTGATACACACATGTTCATCGTACTATTCCCCTTAGGGCTAAGCAACATTATACAAAGCACAGGACAAGAATAAAAAGTAGTCAGCCAAAAAAAAAAAAGGAAAAAGAAAAGTGATAAACCTAGATTATATCCACAACATTTGCTGCAGTTCAGCATTCTTTCCTACCATACAGACCATGTAGTACTTTCTTCCTCCATTTGTATCTACACATTGATTCATACATTGTCTTTTGTTCATTAAGCGTCTCGGCTCTCATTTTTGCAGGATCTCCAACTTCACCATCCATGGCTTTTTCATATTTCACCACCATCACAACCCATTAACTTTTCATTATATATTTCTTTTTCAGTTTCGTCCTTGTTCATTTTCTCTATACGAACAAATCATAAAGATAGATTGGTCACCTTCAAATAAAAGACTATGTGTTGTAGTCCCGCCTTATACATGAAAGCCAGCTGGGTGACTTTTCTCTCAGCCCAATCCACTTTTCTCTCAGCGCAATCCACTTGTCAGGCTGTTCATGTGGGTAGAATAGGAGGAGTATAAAGTAATACAGGCAGACTTTAAAAGAATCAAATAAAATCAATCAAGTTTGTAGGAGTAATTCATTTGTCCATGAATGTAGGTTGTACTCTCTGGAATTTTTGTATCACACACTAGTACAAGCTTCTGTAAATTTAAATAAAGCTATCTTCCTTTACCCATCTTGTTTTAATAAACAGTACAGATTTGGGATGTAGAGAAGGGTTGCCCTAAAACACATTTCCCAGTTTGGGGGATAATGAACCAGTTTTAGAAGAATTCTGTCCTCTGCAGTTATCTTGACAATCATCTATTACAATACCTTTGCCTTGACAAGACTGAGCATCATATCACTTGCTGGTATAGAAATAAATGTTTAGATAATGGGCATATTTATAATCTTGAGAGATGTTTTAATTTGCTTGTGGGTAAGCAGTTTGCCTATCCATAAAATAAATACTTGATCATGGTCAATCATAAAGTGTCAATTTATTATCTACTTAAAATTGCCACTTGAGATCATCTGAGTTCCTCGTACCACCTATAGGTTACCTCTCTGTCATAAATTTGGTCACTCATACTACTTTTTTCTGTTCAGACAGTTATATATATCTGTGGAACTCATGTGACTTCATAGCAGTGACTGTATATACTTTGAAAACAATTTGGAAAAACTGTTTTAAACCTTGTCCTAGTTTGAGCCCAACCACTCTCTCTGATGCACTGAAGCAGTCGGCCATTTTCAGGCTTCTATGTGAACTTGTGGTAAAAGTGCATATCCAGGTCATATTGGTGTACAAAGGCTCTATATTGCCTCTATTACTGTGTCCAGGCTCTAGTCTACTACTATGTCATCTGGTTCAGATAAAAAGGGGAATAGTTGCATCCATTATTAGTTGGATAATAATGTAGCCTCCAATTATTTCACTTGGTAATTTCATGTAAATATTAAATGTCTTGGAATTATCAGACAGAGATGCAGATATTCCACAAATTTAAAGCATAAATACTCAAAAGCAGCACTTTGAATATGAGCAGAACAGGCAGAATAATTTGATTTTGTGTTACAGTTTTAAGGAGTTTTGCTTACACTGTCTTATATTTCTTCCCTTCAGGGTAATTTATAAATTATTGGCTTCAAAAAGTGAAAGTATTTGGGTTCAGGCTCTGAAGGTGCTAGGATATTTTCTCAAACATCTGGGTCATAAGTAAGTAATGTGTTCCAGTTCCTAATATGATGTTTCAAACTTTCTTACTTGTTTAATTACATAATTACCTTTTATTTTTTATTTTTTCCTTATTAAAAAGATTGCAGAAAACTGGAGCTAGATTTGTTCATATTTTGAGGTATCCGTTGAAATCAGGATTGTTATGCTTAATCAAATTATACCTAGGTTTTTCTCCAAACTAGAATATATATTTCTTTTTACTTAGTAATTTGACTAAGGTTAACGGGGTAGAGCACGGGTGTCAAATTTGCCATGTTGCGTTGATATCATGTGACGTATCATGATGTTTTTCCTTTCATGGAGCTGGGATGGGCGTGGCCTGCATGTGACACATCTGGCCTGCGGGCTGTCAGTTTGATACTTCTGGGTAGAGACAAGATTCCCACCTCCATGTTGCCCATCCTTTTATTATTTTTTATATTTCTACTTAATTTTTGTTTTGTATTACCTTTTTAAAACCTTTTTGTTATATTGTAAACCACCAAGAGTCTCTGTATCAGTGAGATGGATGGCATAAAAATTTAATTAATAAAAACTGAATTAATTGACTATTTTATGAGTCCTATTTATTTCCTAAAGATGTGATCACAATTTTTTCGATTCAAAATATTTCAATAGCTCTGATCTAACAGTGTATGTACTAAAATTGTGTAGTGGAATAGTCAGATTCTTAAATAATTTGTTTATGTAGTTTTGAAGAAACAGATATATCATTTCAATATATGTGTCATGTGTAATTGGAATCTCACAAGATTAAAAGATTCTTCATAATATTAATTGTTATCTTTTGTCATGGAAATCTGTTTAAATGTTCGTACATTCCATACTTTTGTCCTTCAGGCGAAAAGTTGAAATCATGCATACACATAGTCTGTTTACTCTTCTTGGAGAGAGGTTGATGTTACATACCAATACTTTGACGATTACAACTTACAACACACTGTATGAGGTATATTATATTAATCTCTTTACTGAAATACCCTTTGTGAAAAAATATTTTAAATGGTATTTTCATTAATTAGTAGATTCAATCTGTTGATAATCACCATTAAAATATTTCTAGTCATCATTAATTTACATTAATATTACATTGCGGCATGAATAAAACCTTTTCTCTGTGGTTATTTTCAATGTGTAACATTTTTTAAGTAACAGACTATTCCTTATCTATTTATTATTCTGTGATTTTGTTTTATAAATATAATGACTAGCATGCTATTTGAACGTTTTGATCCTGAAAGTAGCAATGTAGGTATCTCAGTTTTGGAGACATTCTGAGTGTTGTGGAAGTGGACCAACCTTAGGATTGGCTAGGTTGAACCAGTTCTGGCACATTTGAAACAGCTTATTCTGAGATTATCCTGGCCCATTTCAGACCATTTTTAGAACACTCAGAATGGTTTTTCCAAGGCCAAAACAGAAGGGTTGCACTACTTCTTTTTTAAATTCATAATAGTGGCTGATGCTAGAACAATTCGTTTGTACCTGCTAAATGGGTATAATTGAAATATGGTTGTGTTTTAGAATCAATTTAAAAATGTATGTCCTGAGATAATTTTTTCCGCATGGCTAACAAAGATGGGGCATAATTTGAAATAATAATCAAAAGTTAAGAATTGCATGAGCTGGGAGGAAAATATGTTAAAATACGTATTACATGCATGCTTCGTTTACTGGAGAAATAAAACGAGATAAAAATAAGAACTAGAAATATAATTAATGAATTGTAACTTTACTTTAAATATGGCATAATGAATAAGACTATCAGTATATGACATGCAATACTGAAGACAGTACCTATTTCAATAATTTCTATTGGAAAACCCAAGAGTGGAGTGAATAGAGTAATTTTTCTGTTACAGATCTTGACTGAACAAGTCTGCACACAAGTTGTTCATAAACCACATCCAGAACCCGATTCTACTGTGAAAATTCAAAATCCAAGTAAGAATTTATCTTTTTAATTTTGACAGATGTTTGTAATAAATTCCTTTAAAAAAGGTCTGTTTTTAAAAAAAATAAAAATCACTGTTAATACAATTATAATTGATAATGCCATGTTTGTAGTGTTTCAGTGATTTTAAAAAGTGTAAGCACATTATATATTTGCTCTTTTTAAAGTGATCCTGAAAGTGGTGGCAACATTATTAAAGAATTCTGCACCAAGTGCAGAACTCATGGAGGTTCGGCGTTTATTTTTATCAGATATGATCAAGCTTTTCAGTAATAGCCGTGAAAATAGAAGGTATGTAAAGCATTATCTCATTCAGTTACACAGTTGTTCTTATGCAAACACTACAAAATAAGGAAAGGTTGTGTGTGATTATCCTCACATATTCGTATACATTAGGAGGGAAATAATTTTCATCTTTTTGTTTCTGTTTTGCATCATAAGGTAAAGTAGTCAGGGTTCCCCTTCACAAGGCTGCCTGGGGTTTCATTAATGCTGGGGCCCAGCATATGTGATGTATATGAGTAGTGCTTTTGATGCCAGTGCCTACAGCTACCTTCCTAAACTTTGCATCATCTGGATGTGTTTGATTTTGAATACTCATAAAAATATATTTTTGATCTACCATTTCAGAAATATCGCTTCTAAGGATATTATAACTATATCCCCATATCGCCCATTTGGGTACAGATTTTTACTAAATAGTTCTTCCTCACACTTTTTTATTTATTCCTGAATAATTTTTCTTAATGTATTATTTCCTGTTTTCTTGATGTGAAAAATAAAGTCAAAAATAGATAGCCTACCTAATTGCTGTTAAGTTAAATGTTGTCTCTTTTCTAGCATTCTGAATCCTGATCCCATTACTGGAGGTTATAATTTTAACACTTAACAATTTTAAACATCATTTTTTTCTATTTCTGAAGGTATAATGAATATATATTGTTTACTTATTATTACAAATCAGAGTTATTTTCACAAACTACTTTTTTTTAAAAAATAACATTTGGAATGGAAGTCTCTGTTTTTCTGTTTTTCTTATATGTATGTGTAATTAAAAAGTTCAAGTGCCACAGAATCTCAGTGTAACTATTTTATTTTAGGTGCTTACTTCAGTGTTCAGTATGGCAAGATTGGATGTTTTCTTTGGGATATATTAATCCTAAAAACTCTGAAGAACAGAAAATTACTGAGATGGTGTATAACATCTTTCGTATTCTTTTATATCATGCAATAAAATATGAATGGGGAGGATGGAGGGTCTGGGTTGATACACTTTCCATAGCCCATTCAAAGGTAAGAACCCCACATTTGCTTAATATCATGTCATAGATAAATTGTAGTACCATCTTGTAGTCACCATGCAAAATGGCATGTTATAATTGTTTCTGAATTATTAATTTTTCAGTTACATTATTCATTTGGTTAAATTACTGTTTTGCTTTTTTCTGACATTGAATTAGCATTACTATTTTTTTCTGATTTTATAATTTGCTTGCATTAAGGTTACCTATGAAGCTCACAAGGAGTACCTAGCAAAAATGTATGAGGAATACCAAAGACAGGAAGAAGAGAATATCAAGAAGGGGAAAAAAGGAAATGTGAGCACTATATCAGGCCTTTCATCTCAGACAACTGGAGCAAAAGGTGCAATGGAGATTCGTGAAATTGAAGATCTTTCTCAAAGCCAAAGTCCGGAAAGTGAAACAGACTACCCAGTCAGCACAGATACCAGAGATTTACTCATTGCAACAAAAGTATGTGATGATGTGCTTGGAAATGCAGATAGACCCGGGAGTGGTGTACATGTAGAGGTTCATGATCTGTTAGTTGATATAAAAGCAGAAAAGGTGGAAGCCACAGAAGTAAAGTTGGATGATATGGATCTGTCACCAGAGACTTTGGTAACCAGAGAAAATGGTACCCTTGTGGAAGTAGAATCTTTATTAGACAATGTGTATAGTGCTGCAGTTGAAAAACTTCAAAACAATGTTCATGGGAGTGTTGGCATAATTAAGAAAAGTGAAGAGAAGGACAACGGTCCCTTAATTACACTTGCTGATGATAAAGATGAACCTCCTCATAATAGCACCTCATTTCTCTTTGATAAAATATCTAGCCAAGAAGAAAAGCTGCTCCCTGAATTGTCTAGCAATCACATCACTATTGCCAATATTCAAGAGACTCAGATTCATCTTGGTGTGAATAATGACCTTGGGCTTCTTTCTCATATGTCTAGCAGTACTGATATAGCATGTGGTTCAAGCATAATAGAAGACAAGGAATTTAAAATTCATAGTTCTGTTGATGCAATTGATTCACTATCTGAAAGAGACGTGGCTTCATCCTCTAAAGGATTAGAATATACTGAAATGGCAGCTACAACTCTTGAAACTGAGTCTTCTAAAACTGTGTCAAATGTAGATGGAGGGAGTATCATATCAGATACAGAAAGGTCTGATGATGGAAAAGAAGTAGGGAAGGAAATAAGAAAAATACAGACAACAACTACAACCCAGGTAAGTTTTTTAATACATAATTGTATAAAGGATACTATATTATTAAACATATATAATAATACTTTATTGATTAGCCACTAGGCCAGACCAGAATACAACATATAAAATACAAAAAAATAATAAGACCATATGGTAAAAAAGTACAGTAAAAGACATGCGTAAAAGAAAATGCAAATCATAGTTGTGTGTCGCTCCTATAATTTATCCCAATCAAATCCACACACTCTATTGTTTTATTCAAATAAGGGGCCATATTATATATAATTTTGGGATCCTGACCACACATGAAATGACATATACTGTACATTAAAACACATAATATAAGGATGACAATAGGCCATTCATCTAATGTGTGGTCCATGACACTGATCTCTCTCTTTATATAATTGACACTTCAGTAACATATGTGTTATATCCTCTATATCTTGGGCTTTGCTAATAAAAGTATGCCCATCATAAGGATTTGGTTAAACCTTCTGTATTTATCCATTCTGTTCAGCTGCTCAAATATTGGCTGAATAACTGCCCCCCCCAAAAAGGTTTGGGCATTTCTATGTTTAAATATTTAGCAATTTTGAAGGTACATTTATAGTGTCTCATCCATTTCGATGTGTTAGCATTATTGAGTGTAGCTTTATCTCTCTGAGCTTCAATATCCAAATTTGTTATTATCTTTTAAACTTGGTTTCCAGAGACAGTGGGACACCACAGCTGATGAAATAATTTATCAGTTTTATAATCTAAAAGATCTCTAATTGTGATTTTGTCTTTTCTAAATATGGAATTTTGCATGTCTTAGTTTCTATTAAACATATGTGTTGCACAATACCTAAAACAGTATGTATATTTAAATAATTTATCTAGACATCTTTTTTTCAAATTATTTTCTATGATGTGTTCTGTATACATTTCTTTGCTGTTTTTGCAACAGATAAACCAACATGACACCCCCTCCAGTTCAAATGAAAAGAAAACTTTCTCTGTGTAAAAGCTTCTTAGTACAATAATTAAAACTGTTTTTCCTGAACTGAACGAGAACCTTGGTTTTCAAATTTAACTGATAATGACATTACATAGAATATGGCAACTTATAAACAAAAATTTAAGAAAACATTTAACTGCTTTAGAATATCAATTACCAGTTTGGCATTTATTATAAAATATACTGCGTTTTCGGCCTCTGCATTCTGTTTTCAGCCTCTGCGCGCCCCATTTTCCAGCCATTCCTATCCCTGCTGCCCAGAACGGGCCAAAAATGGTGCATGCGGAGGCCGAAAATGGGGCTTACGGAGGCCGAAAACGGAATGCGGAAGCCATAAATGGGGCACATGGAGTCAGCAGTAGGTGATGGCAATCCCTGCAGCCTGAAACAGCTGATCATCAGAAGGCTGATCCAACCAACAATCAGCTGCTTGTGCTAATCAGGCTGTGCTGAAGCTGACCAGGCTGTTTGCTGTTTGCTGCAAGGAGGCAAACTGCCGGGAGGCAGAGGCAGATTTTTTTTCTTGTTTTCTTCCCCAAAAGCATCTTATACGTCGGAGTATCTTATACTCTGAAAAATACAGTACTTTACTGTATTTTTCAAAAAGCAGATTAATTTTAGACAGTTAAAACCTAAGTTATTCATGACAGCTTATTTTAATTAACCAAAACAGCATTAAATTATAACTATTAAATATTCCTTGAAATTGATTAATGTACAGGTATGTCCTTTTTAGTCCTACAAGAGACAGATTATCACACTAAGTGAATATTACATTTGACATAAACTCAAGAGCACACATATCCTATAATTTTTTTAAAAGAAAAACAAACTCATCTGCTTTCCACATTTTTGTGCGTAATATTGGAAAGAAGATAGATGATAGATAGATAATGAGAGAGAGACGTTTAATCTTATAGGGGCAAAGTTTGGGACACATGTAATAGATGAAATCAGGTCAGAAAACTAAAAGCAAGAGTGTGTTATTTTTTACTGTAGAATAGAAATATTCTGTGCTGCAATATGGTATGTTTTATTTTTTAGCTCATTGCTCCAGAATCAACCAACAATACATCTGGCTATCTGGGATATTTCAGGAAATCTAAAAGCATCTGGATTCTCATGGGAAGTGAAAGGAATGAGACCTCCTGGGTGCACAGATTATACCATCTGATGAAATAAGCTGTGTCCCTGGTAATTAAAGCTAATGATATTAATATAACAAATCTGTAAACAAATGGAAAGTGAGTTAAGCAAGATCCTTGGGGATTATTAGACACTAACCTCAAGTTTGAGAATGTCATGCTGAAGTTTCCGCTGGAACTCCAAGAAGTGAGAGATGGTCAATTTCCCCTTCAAATCAGCTCCAAAAAAGTATGTCGTCAATGCGGAATTGAAGCCAGTCTTCAACGTATTCCCAGTAGTTGAACGGTCCCTGTGCCGCATCCCCATGCTAGTCTGGGAACGAATGATGCTCTGAACCTATAGATGGCAAAACAGCAATAGCAATAGATATTTAGGGTTATATACTACCCCACCATAGTGCTTCATAGCACTCTCTGGGAGGTTTACAATGTAAGCATTGTTTGCATCTTGTCCCCAACAATCTGTGACCTTGTTTTGCTGACCTCGAAAGGATGGAAGGCTGAGTCAACTTTGAGCCACTCAGTATCAAACTTCTCGCTGTGGGCAAAGTTTGCCTGCAATACTGCATTCTAACCACTGCGCTGCCATGATGTTGAATATCCAGCTATATCTAGGCAGAGGGCAGCTTCGTTATCTCCCCAAAATGACTGAAGCTACCATTTATTTTAATGTGCACATTAAGTTGAGTTTTAAATCCTTTTAGAGCGTACTGATAAATTTCTGAATTCTCAGAGATTACTTTGTTCACTAGAGAATTATCCAGATTAGGTGGCTGAAATACAGAACAATCCCTATTTTGCTCTACAGACGAACATGGCAATGCCCAGTGTTCCCAACATGCTCTATTCAAGTATTGGTAGAGAACCACTGGCCTTCCAGATATTGCTGTACTACAACTCCCAGAAATCCCAACCAACAAAAAAGCATAGCAGAAGGACCAGAAGTACCCCATCTGTGCATGGCTTCACACATATATACAATTCAGAGTAACCATGTGTAAGTTCAGCTGAAAAGAAAATGTAATCATGATTAAGATGGAGAGGACTATGCATGATGAGCTATCCCATTATTTCTTCAATCGATATTATTAAATGGCAAAGTATGAAATGGATGTTTTGTTGTATTTGCTTGAATGTGAATGTTTACAGAACTTTACATGAAAGTAGCAAACCTGATTCTATGATGACCTCTCCTTAGAATTATCAAATCATACAGCTGAAAGGGTCTTTGGAGGTCTTCTAGTCCAACACCCTGCTCAAGGCAGGAGTCTTATACAATCCCAGTCAAATGGCTGTCCAGTCTATTTTTGAAAACTTCCAGTGATGGAGCACCCAGAACACTAGGAGGCAAGCTATTCCATTGTTTAGCTGCTCTGTCAGAAAATTTCTCCTTACTTCTAGGTTCTATCCATTTTTGACAAGCTTCTATCCTTTACTTCTTGTATTGCCCTCTGTGTCCTAGTCAATCCCCTCTTTTTTGTGACAGTTCCTTAAGCACTGGAAGGTAGTTATCATGTCCTCCCTATTCCTTCTCTTTGATATTGAGATCTTACATCTCAGTGGGAGATGTAATGGAAGAAAGTCTGTTTTAAATCTTGCCATTCAGTAGGGTTTGATTGGGGAATGTAGTGAGATGGAATACACAAATATATAGAGATATGTTGAGGGCATGGCCGGTGAAAACAAAGCTGCCTCTTGTATTGTGCATTGTATCTAGCTCCTTTTCATAAAATTTGCAAATATTGTTTGGCCAATAATGAAAGGAGTGGGCAAATCTTTTACAGTCCCTTTATTAAAGCATGGGGGCATCACACAGAATTGTTTAAGGCCTGGATATTTCCATTGTGAAACCCATTCCCCAAACTTAAGAATACCTTTGTCTTGATGGAGTCAGAGTCAAAAAATGATCAACCAAAGCAAGTCAAACCTCATCCTTGCCAGCTCTGCAACTTTGTCAGATTTTTAAAAAGAAAGAGATGTGAAAACTCATAACTGTCTGCAATTTGCTTCAACACCCCCACCCCCAAGCTGTCTTATAAAACCGAGATGTTACACCATGTCCTACTGGCCCGGAGCACTTGTTCATACTTCCCAAAATATGTATTAAATTCATTGACAGTTCAAGAAGCATAAAACACTGGCTATAGACCCCCCCAAATCCTGCTGTGCTGCCTCATTGTGACAGAGAGGGGGGGGTGTCCCTGGATGGATGACCAGGGAATGCCAGGGTGTATGCCCACCACCCAGCACAGTCACCAAATCATGAAGATCATCCCAGCTTTCCAGCTAAAATAAAAGGCACCTATATTGCACAGCAGCAATATAGGAAAATGCTAGAGGCAATTGATTGCTTTGGCGAAAATGGAACAAAGCATCATTTTGTATTATGTAGAAGGCAGTTGTAAACAATTTTGGTATTTTACCAAGAAAGCTGCAGTGTGCAAACTATCATGCAATGTTTTTAATTTCAAATGCCAGGGGGGGGGGAATGCTGAGGATCATCCAACACAAATTACAACATTACACAGTAAGAACAATGTCAGATGTTCAAGCTGGTTTTTAGATAAGGCTGAGGAACAAGAGATATTGCAGATGTACTAAGGATAATTGAGTAAGTCCCAGAATGCCACCTGCCCAATCAGTATGTGCTTCATTGATTAGCCTTTCTTTGTGTCAACCATGTCAAGCTGTGTTCAGTAACATGGGAATCCCAAACCTCTGATTGTCTTCACACTAAACCCGTATTATAGATCAGGAAGCCCATAGCCTGAATGGATCGTGGAGAAACAGGCTGTCCCCAGGTTGGCAAAGGAATGATACTAGGAGGTATAACCTCTCCTTCTTTATTTTACCTATCTGTTGAATATCTATCTCTATCTCTCCATCTCTTTATCTATGGATAGAAGCTGGATTGGAAAACAATGAAATTTTAAAATTGGAGGAGGAAATGATAATTTTGCTGATGATGTCTCTCTGACAGTTGAAAATGCAACTGATCTTGCAAACTCAAGTGATAAATTCGAGGTGCACGGTGGAAAAAACCACAGGAATTCCTTTGAATATAGAGAAGATCAAATCAATTATAGGTGGTGTAGCAAACTGCCTTAGAATGAGCAAAGATGTTGAAGTGGTGTTTAGCCTTTGTTCAGAATTAACTGAACAAAAAAAAGGAATCAACTGTCACAGACCAGCATTTGATAGAGGAACATTCAAAGCTTTGGGAAAGATATTCAGATGCTGGAATATGTTTCTGTCTGCAGAGATGAGAATCATGCAAGTGTTTTCCCTCTGACACTATGGAAATAAAAGCTGGACATACATTGCACACAGAGAAACAAACAATTGTTGCAGTATTTGACAATTTCTGAGCATCTTGTTCTGAGATTATTGATTTCAGTGAGATAGCAGAAGTGAAGAATGAGGTTATTTTCACACAAACAAAATGGTCAGAGTAACCTGGCAACTCTAATTCCAACCCCAATAATAGCAGCATGATTACTGTCACTAAATAGAATTAAAAATGCAGGAAAACCATCCCAGCTGCTTTTCAATTGTGCATATGAATTTAAAATCAGATTCATATTTTAAAAAATGAGAAAGTAGATCAGTATTGACAATCTGTAAACAAAGAGATCAAGAATACCTGAAAAACATATATATTGCTGCTTAAATATTGGATCTGACTTGCTTTAACCGCTTCATTTGTAAAATTATTTCAGATTGATTTATGATGTTGAGATTGAATTGTATGTCGTATTTTGTAAGCTGGCTTCAAAAGACTGCTATCTTGAAGGACAGCTAAGAAATACATTTAATAACTCAATGAAACAAAGGAATATTTGGCATAAATCCCTAGCAGGAACAAGATTTCAATTCTTGGCAATATTCCTGGACAGGTTATTAATCATCCAATAGAGAATTGAATTTCTGACGTTTCTTTATATCAGGTGATATTCCAATACAATTTAGACTCTAGAGAAATGAAAGGTTACTGCCCTAACTTCTCGTCTGATATAATCATTGCAGACTTTTCACCCCCAGAAAAAAAAACTTGTTTTCCGAATTGGTTAGGAGTCTGCCAGTTTTTAATGTTCCAGTGCAATGGAGTTAATTTGTAATTACAGAATATCACTTCCTCCTACGATAATAGGAGGTATGATCTTTCGTGTTATTTTAACAGGTAATATATAACTCAACCATCTCATTGGGAAGATTGATGTAGACAGAAGGTACAGGAAAAAGATATCATAAAAAAGAATATGGTACCTTCAGATATAAAATGTGGCAATTCCCACTTTAAAATTTTACATGCTTTTTAAAAGAGGTTGCTGAGTTTCCTCTTGCCCCTGTTGGAAAAGGAATATTAAACTTTGCCCAAACCCCATTGATGGTGGCTGGGAGGGAGCATCTTAGGGGTTTCATAACTTTCTCCCTTTCCCTCTCTCATGAAGCTTTCATTTGTGGCAAGGGATTCTCAGTGTAGACAAGTGGGAAATAAAAACATGCAATGGTCTCCAACCACCAACAGTGAGAAAAGAAAGGCAAAAACATTTTTATATGGGGAAAAACATGAGCAAATTCCGTATCAATCTCAAGGCCACCCAGTAGCTCAGTTGTTGGTAAAGGCAATGGTTCTAGAACTATAATAACAATTGTAGCTCCTAGCTGTGTTGTCTGAGTCTCTTGGGCAGGTAAGCTTCCTGCATTACTAAGTTAAGGAATCTGACACCTCTAAAGTTAGGCGATATTCCAGCCTTAGAAGCGAATATGCAATCTGAATGAAAAGAAGGACTGGAGTGATATGATAGCAGCGTTCAAAATCTAAGGGGCTGCCACAAAGAAGAGGGATTCAACCTGTTTTCCAAAACACCTGAAGGCAGGACAAGAAGCAATGGACAGAAACTAATCAAGGACAGAAGCAACCTAGAACTAAGGAGAAATTTCCTGATAGTTACAACAATTAATCAGTGTAATGCTTTGCCTCCAGAAGTTATGAGTGCTCCATCACAGGAGGTTTTGAAGAAGAGATTGGACAACCATTTGCCTGAAATAGTATAGGGTCTCCTGCTTGTGCAGGGGGTTGGACTAGAAGACCTCCAAATTCATTTCTAAATGTTATTTTATTCTATTCTATCTTGGAAGCATTTGGAAAGAGATTTTTTCTAATGTTGGCATTGGCAAAAGGCAAAATCAAGCATCTCACACTCGATCCAGAAGGGCACAGCAGAAGGCTATAATTCTGCTGAAGTCCAAGTATTCCTAACTTGGCATAATGGCCAAAACCAAAACAAACCCAGATTTACAATCTGTATGATATAGTTGTTGAGATGTTGGGGTAGGACTTGGGAGATCAAATGCTAATCCATTTTTAGCCTGGTAGCTTGCAGATCTCATTAGGTTTGGGGGAAACCTGAGGCAGAAGAGCTTATATCTGAACTCATGGAAGACAAGTAGGATAGAAATGCAAAAAGTGATAAAAATAATAAAACTGTGAGCTGAGTAAGGGAGGCAAACCATTGTCTTCCTTTATTTATGGACTGCCAGCTGGAGCTTGGCAGAGATTACAACATATTGGAGGCTCTATTTTCAGAGCTCATTAAATATCAGTAAAATAGCTCTGTCTGCAAAATCAAGGTCTTAGATGTGAATTAAAAAACACAAATGTTATATACATTGCTGTCTGGATCTGTAAGAAAATTCATTCAAAATTTATCAAAGGTGAATTTCAAAACCTGAACACATTTAACATGACTTATTAATCATTCTAAAAGAGTGATGTTTAGATTGATCCAAATGTAAAATCATATAATGCAGATTCAAATGCTTCAAAACAATTGTTTTTGGAATCATTTTGAAGGTCAGGCTTTCTATTAAGACATCTTGATTATTTGTACCGACAATACCAGAGAAATAAAGGTTCAGAAAGATGCTAATTGTGTATTGGTTTTAACAATTTATGATAGTTAGGGACCTCAGTCCCTTTAACAGGCTACAACAAACAACAAAAAGAGTTGTCATTTTGATGTAACATATTAATGATCAAGTACTGGTTACTCATATAACATACTGCTTTTCAACTATCTATGAAAACATTTTTGCTTTGTTCTTATATATGATTCTCATAGACCCTTCATTTAGTGGCATGATGGCATATTTATACCCATTTAGTCACCAAGAGTCAAGCACATTAGAAAGCATCTTTATTTTGATCTGTTTTTAAATTAGTTTGATTTATTGGTTTCACAGGGTTTCCATAAAGTTCTCACTTTGTGATGGAACTAACATCGAAACTATGCTTAGATTTTTTTTTATAAAAAAAAGCAAAAAACCCCAAGATTAAATTCATGTAGCTTAAATTGTATATACCATACTTATTTCAGTTTCTTAAACACTTCCAATTGTTTTGTTTCTGAAAGTAAAGAAAATCCCACTAATTGCAAAACTGCACATAAATAATTATTAAATTTGATATTGTTTCAATATTATGGTAATATTGTGGTATTTATGGTAATTGAGAAAATGATTAAAAGTACATTTATTTCTTCCTCTTTGAATCTGTTCCCTTTGGTAGTATTTTTTTCCCTCTTGTCATGAAATCAGTTTAACTAGCTATCTTTCTACAAAAGCTTTTATTTTTCTCCCCCTTTGTAGATTTACCTCTGGGGCTCTCCCTCATTTAATATTAAGAATATTTTTGGGAGTTTGGAAGTGTTAAGTCATTTTGCAGTAGAAAAGCAGTTTATGAAAACCTTAAAACACTAGAAAAGCACATATGCATTTTTGTTAACAGATATGAAGTCTTTTTTTTTTTGCTAGATATTTTATAGGTAGTTGAAAAACAATCCCTCTAGTAGCAAAGACAGATGTGTATTGATTGAACCCCAGAAGACAGGAACAAAAGGATGTTAGCTGTCTGTTTGGAACTGTGTGTATCTTTTAAAATAGCCAAAGGGGCAATACCTTAAAAAAATCCAGACAATCCAATGACAATTTAGCAAACTCACTAACAACTGGAAATCAGATGGAAAAGAAAGAGGAAATTAAAGGGTAGGGAAGAGAAAGAGAAAAAAATGGGATTGCCAGCCAGCATTGCCAGAAGTAGCCTAACACACTTGGAAGGTGTCAAGTTGAGGAAGATTGCTTTACACAGAGATGGAATCATATAGACATGCCATCATGGATTACATACAGTACTCTTAAGAGCAGAGAACTGCACAAATTCGCCTTCTTAAAAATTATGTCAGAAAGGAAAAAAGAAATGAAAACTTGCCTGTTCAAATTCTTCCATATCCACTTCTCCATCACCATTTAGATCAAACATCTTGAAAGCAATTTCAAAGTTTCTCTGAGGAGCTAGAAAAAAAATCCAGTACATTATAGACATTACATTATGGAGTAATCAGAAAGCAGCAATAATGATTTAAGAGTGATATTACAGCTTAAAACTTTTTTTAAAAGTGTACTTGTTTTTGCAATATATTTCTTATGTCCCTCCAGTGGGGGGTTTTTTCCCTTGGTTTTTTTTCTGCAGCTTTGTTAAAATGTATTATCTTAATAGTCTTCTTTAGCAATTTTCTTGCAAAAATTATGAGCTCTGCAGGGCTATTTTTCTCAAGTAAGTCCATATTACGTTTCATAATTTTATTTATGGGGCTACGCACAAAACATCTGTAATTTCTGTCCTGTCGAAGGAAATAGGATGGAGAAAGCCTAATTAGAAATGGGGGATCCAATGGTAAACTAAGAGTTTCAAATCTAAGCATGAATTTAAATGCAGGTTGTTTATCAGGGCAGCACTGTGATAAATTTATGCAGAGACTAATTTGGTAGAACAAGTGGGACAATGAAAGGTTTTAATTACTAACTCATTTGCAACAAGAAGATGCTGTGTGAAAATCAGACAAATGACAATTTCATTTTAAGTACTATTTACTTGAAATCAAATCACTGTTTTCATTTGGAGTTACTTATTACTTATTAAATATTGTGGCCTATAGCAATAGCAATAGCACTTAGACTTATATACCACTTTACAGCCCTCTCTAAGCGGTTTTACAGAGTCAGCATATTGCCCCCAACAAATTGGGTCTTCATTTTACCCACTTTAGAAGGATGGAAGGCTGTCAAACCTTGAGCCTGGTAAGAATTGAACTGCCAAACTGCTGGCAGCCAGCAGTCAGCAGAAGCAGCCTGCAGTACTGCATTCTAACTACTGCGCCACTGTGACTAAAGTTATAGGAAGATGAAGGACAGGTTTTACCTCCAGCGTCTAAAAATATATTGGTAGACTCACACCTTAGTCCAGTGGTAGCAAACTGATGACATGCATGTCAAAGGTGATACACTACAATATTTTGGGTGACATACCAACAGTCATCAATACCTGACAACCACAGCGGTACCTTGGTATTCGTTGGAAATTCATTCCAGAAGACTCAACAAATACTAAAACCAATGAGTACTGAGAAAACCATGTGACTTAATACATGACCTGCTATTTGGGTTGAAAGAAACAGAGAATCATGAAGCAGCCAATGTTAGCAAGTTCTTCCTTGGGCATCGACTACCATGAGAAAGTGCTGGGACAAGATTTCTACATCAAAAATTTGTCGAGAACTGAATTCAACATGTTTTGGAGCAGTTGAGTGCTGAGGCGTGACAATGGGGGGGGGAGGTTTCTTCTCACACAACCTCTGGACTTTCTGGAAATCGTGCAAAGGGCCATGCTCTTGCGTGGCCCCCGCAGGCTCCAAAAATAAGTTTGTTTACTCATTATTTCCATTTTGTAATTATTTGGTATTTCTTTACATAATACCTATTATCACACAATTAGACTGTATTTTTTTAAGAAAACAAGCAAATATGTTTGCGTGTGTGTATGTATATGAATCTGTGTGATATGCTGGCAGAGTCAAGTTAGGCATTTTCCGAATCTGCGGAAAATGAGGTTCAGCATCATTGCCCTAGCCTATTCATGCAGGTCTAGGGCACTTAAGAAATCTTTTCCCCTCTTCTCCATTGTTTTAAGCACTCAAAAAAATATTAACTGAAATCTAGTAGCTGCAATAATTACTGTAGCAAAGAAATATCTCTGGAATATCCATATTATGGCACTTTTTGCCAGGGAATGACTCAGAAGAAAGCTTTGTGTCTAGTAATACTCTGTTTGCTACTTAATTTTGAATAGAGGCCGTTATGTGTATTTCCATACCAAGTCTTCTCATATCAGTTGTCCCACTGAATCTTTGGTTTAAAGTCAAATAAATTCGGCCATTAGTTCAATTGTTTATTTACATCAATTGTTTATTTACATCAATTACATTATATGGGAATTTCATTTGAGTGTAGGGTGATTTTTGTCTACTCATTCTGTGGAGGCTGGTTTTTGTCTCCAGCGCACTCAACACTCCACCCCAACAGTTTCCAGGAGAGGATTCACAACACGTCCCACCCTGTCCTCAAGCTAATTAGACACCATTCACCTTCAGGAATAACAAAATGACAAAGTTCACCTTACTGTAAGAGCAATTACAGGTATTCCTTGACGTACAACCACAATTGAGCCCCAAATTTCTGTTGCTTAGTGAGACATTTATTAAGTGAATTTTACCCCATTGTATGATTTTTCTTGCCACATTTGTTAAGTGAATCACTGCAGTTGTTAAGTTAGTAACATGGTTGTTAAGTGAATCTG
>JANHFL010005589.1:546177-561183 GCA_032468155.1 Oxyrhabdium leporinum
TTTTTGTTCTTCCCCCCCCCCCCCATTAGCTCTTTGACTTTCATTACTAGAGCCTGCAAATGATTTTAATTTTTCAGCTAACAGAGTAATGTTGTCGTCATAATGCAGTTCGTTGAGATTTCTCATTCCCATTTTATTAAAAAGAAGGTGTTGTAAACAATCTGCGGTTTATAAATCTGATGATCTGTAGATAGTTTAATGCTTCAGCAGAGAAAGTATACTAACATACTTTCCTACAAAAATATCACGTGATTCACTAGCCTTTAAAAGGCTAATGTGGTGACTAAAATGAACTTTGATCAGAAAAATGTGACATTAGCTAAGTAGTTTATATTAAACAACCTGTATTTTCTCAACATCAGTCTACACCTGCAATACATTGATCATAATATGTGGTGGTACATTACAAGAAAATAAAGTATTGCATATGATAAGTGCTGCATTTTGTTTGACAATTGAAATTGCTATATCAATACCAATGTTATTATTGATTCTCCTCTACATTAAGTGAAGTGGTTATTTGACTTCAGTAAGCACTCGAAGCTAAAGATCTGTTGTATGCAAAAAAAGAGCCAATTTGTATAATGGTTAAAGAGGTGGCTTAGAAACCAAGAGACTCTGACTTCTAGTCCCGGCTCAGGCATGAAAAACTGGATGGATGATTTTAGGCCACTCACTCTATCTCAGCTCAATTCATTTCACAGGGTTCTTGTTGCGGAGGAAAATGCATAAGGTATGTTTGCCGCTTTGGTGTATATGGAAAAAATATTTTTTTTTTAAAAACATTCATGTATTAACAGGCAAGGATCAAAATAAAAATAACAATAAACAATAAACAATAAAGTAGCTAATAAATCAATATAAGAAAGCTCAGATTTATCTGTCTTGCTAGGTCCCATGAATAATTCCCTTTGCTGGCATTTTAATATGGTAGACCCTGTGATTTTAAGGACAAAGAGATTAATACTGAAGAATGGAGTTTGGCTAAACTGATTTGACCTTTCATATTTAAACAAACAGCTCATTGTTTGGCAATTCAGAAGGATCACTAACTTTCTGGGGAAGAAGGGGCATAGCATGATTAATATTTGTTTGTGGTGAAAATCCCGATTTTAAACATTCAGAGTGGAAATAAATACAACAAAGCATCTTTTATTGACACATGCAACTTCACTGATCACTGGGATTTTGGCCCCCAGAATAAAAAAGACCCCTGAACTAATCAAGGTTAGGATTACACAGAAATATTATATAGGATTGATAAATAAAGCAATGCAAATTCTATCTTTATAGCTTTAAACACTTTATAATATTATGGGGTGCTTTTGCTACGGTCTGATCCCTTTAAATTCTACATTCCTACAAAGGCATCAAATCCTCCCTCTTTTACTTATATTACATATTGCAGAATCATAAGTAAGGGGTAGAATATTGTTTATTCCCCACAATTTAGATACTTTATTTGTATGCTATTTCTGAAGGCTCTGCTAAATTGTCTAGCAGTTGAACTGATTTTAAAGTAGTTTTCTGTCCTGATAGTGATAATTTCCCACTTATTGCAACATTTACTTTTAATACTTCAATATATAGTAAGGATCATGTATGTGGAAGAATGGAAGAGTCTCCCCATGCTCAGAACTCTCCAATAAAATGGAGCAATTGTGAGTAGTTTGATAATTCTTTAATATACCCCCAAGTATCCCACTTTAAACAATATATGGGAGATGAAAATAATGTTTGTGACTCCTACATGTAGGAACTCTTAATGTCCAGTGTCACTTCTAGTCAGAAATCTACCACTAAATTCTCCAACTCTCTCATTTGGGTCAAAGCTGAGTTAATGCACGTACGGTAGAAGCTCTACATGTAATTCTCAGAATATATTGTGCATTGTGAGCTAAAAAAAAACACCTTACAAGAGTATACTAAAAATGTAGGAACCAATATTAATATGGATATGATCAAACATGGATGAATTTGATGTGGATATGATCAACGTGGATGAAAATTCCACTGTTTTCTAGTGCCTTGTTGACATTTCAGCTCCAAAATCTGGGACTGGAGTTTACACTGCAGCGAGAGAATTGCATATGACATCAGTAGTTTTGGATTCTTTCTCCAACTGATCTCTAGTTTAGACACTATCAAATTTACTGCAGTAATGAAATAAATACTGGGATGGACTCTATCCTTACAGAATTCTAAAATAAAACCCTGACTGATTATTGCCACTGTTGGCCATGTTCATCAGCCTTTATAGATTTCTAAACGGTGGGGTCTTTTTAAAACACACACTTAAAAAAAAAGACAACTCAGCTAATTTGCAACTAATTCTCTTAAATTTAAATACATTTTAAGGGCCAGATTGAGGGCAGATCGTTCTAGAAGAAATTTTTATCTTTGTGGCACTAAAAAGTTGACATCAGCTTGATGGCATAGAAACAGTCATTCTTGAATCTTTATGTGAAACTGCAGATTGGATGATCCAAGATAAAGTGTTAGTTGAGTATCAAGTTGGCTTTAGACTTGATTAATCAAGATTTGATCAATGTATTGTTGTATAATTTGACAGAAAACTTCTTGAACAAAATTATTTAACAGAGGAATTCTGTAGTGCCATCTATACTGATCTGATAGAAGCTTTTGATTTAATCTTCTGAAAAAGGACTTTTAAAAAAAAAAAACCTTTATTATTTTTATAAATAACTCAATGCAGCCAGCACACCTAATATTCTTTCCTCCTCTATTGTTCTCCCAAATACAACCTTGTGAGGTGAGTTAGGCTGAGAGAGAGTAATTGTCCCAAAGTCACCCAGCCATCTTTTATGCCTAAGGTCGAACAAGAGTCACAGTTTCCTGGTTTCTTACTGTGACTTGTCATGATGCTGCCTAAGGACCACTTTAAAAATATTTAGATTTTTTCAACCTGTCTTTAGTCACCAAGCTGCCTTTCATGTCTAAGCAGGACTAGAATTCACAGTCTTAGTTTTTAATCTGATGCTATTATTCACATTCTAGGACAATTTAGAAGTTGTTTTATCACTATAAAGCACAGTTTCTTGGTTTAAATCTGATGCCTTAACCACTAGACCAGTGGTTCTCAACATTTTCTTCACCACAGACCCCCATGGAGCTAGTTGGAACCCTGAAACCCTCCCTTTGCCTTTTTAACTAATTTCTAACACCCTCCTTTTAAATTCTAGATTTTCTAATTTTCTAATTTTTATATACTGTTCTTATATTTGTACATTTTATTATACTACATCCAGAGTTCCTCCATGAGGAGATGAGCAATTCAAAAATGTGAAAAACAAACAAACAAATATTTCTTCAGAGAGAGGTTGGAATTGGTGGGCTGAATATATTTGTTTCAGGTCACAGTCAGAAATAGAGTTAATCAACACTTTTTCCTTAGACTGCCAATTCTTTACCATTGTCTATTCATATTTCCAAAATAAGGTAGAAGGACTTCTATCAATCATATATACATAGGAATTTTTCATTCTTGCTAACTTAATAGTTAAGCCTGGGTGCAGTTTCTCTTATCTACCTATAAATATATCTCTAGTAAAAAATGCTTACATTTCTGTTTTTACCTAGGCAGTTATCTATCTTAACAGCATCAGTTTTAGCTTAGAGCTAGTCAGAAATTCAAGAATATATTATGTTGGTATAAATACTTTGGGGAACTGAATAAATTAGGTGTTAAAAACTCATTGTACTTGGCAAAATGCATTTTTTTTCCACTGGAGCTGCCTGTCAGGGGTTTTTTTCCCCTTAACAACTGCAGGTTTCCTACATGAAGAATAGATAAGTTAGGCTTTCTTTAGAATTACTTCCAGAACTTGTAAAAATATGATAATATTAATCGTGGTTAGCAAGAAGAGACAGCTGCTTATAAATATTTTCTTTTACCTTATTAATCAGATTGGAAAATAAGGTTTTTTTAAAAAAAATCTTTATTTCCTGTGAATGGTGATGGCGGGGTATCTAGAATTCCACTAAAGGAATTAAATAATGCTGTTGAAAATGTGAAATAGGTGGGATATTCAAATGACTGCAGACCTCCCTCCAGAAGAGCTGGATACTTTTGAAGATTAACCTAAAGACCCATTGCTTGGGTGGAGCTGTTTTCTTAGGGAATATAATCTATTTTAAAATGCTTAAATAGGGGTGTTTTCCTCCTCCCTTCTTCCCTGTCCAGTTCAATTCCCCCCCCCTCATGTCCCTCCAGTCTTGTTTTGCCTTCCCCCCCTTTTTCTTCAGTTCCCAGGACAGTGTCACCCTAGAGATGGCTGCTACATGACTGCCTAGTGATAAAGGTGAAAAAAAAAATAAGAATGTTTGGCCATCCTTATCACTGTAAGGTAGAGGCTGAAGTAAACGTTCAGTCTGATGCTCTCTTCATTGTCCTCCAGCAGTCATGGAGTGAGCAGTGTCTCTTCTGCTGTTTCGTTACCTGGAGTTTCTCTGTAAACAACATATTCCAAACTCGAACATTCCTTATAAAAAAAGGAATATTTTCTTCCAGAATAATCTTTTTGGCTATCCCCCATATTTGAGAGAAACATAGTAAGAAGTTTTAAGTATATAATTATTGGTACTGAATTGAAATTTCTGAGTAAATTCATATTTTAATTATACTGGACTTTTTATTTATAAGACTTAAAACTTAAGGATATTGAATTTTTATTTATAAAACATGGATATTAAATCAAAGACCGTTGCAGCCTTGAAACTTTAGAGAAGGGGAAAAAAATAGATTCAGCAGCTGCTTTGGCAGCTCACCCATTGTATTTTATTTGTTCAGGATTTAAGAAAAGAAAAAAAAAACCAATATCCAATTGCAGTTTAACAATGAGAGGGAATAAAAGATGCCTTTGATTTCCATGAAGCATTTTTACAAAATATGAGCAATTTTCATTTTAATATCAGCAGCAAAAAAAGAGTACTAAATAATAATAAATAAATAATCTATGAGTTTCAGAAATTTCTAATGCACAATAGGAAAGGCCGTTTCTGCATCTACCAGGCTATTCAAGTGATTTTAGCATTTGAATATGCATTCAGAATGTCAATTAGTAATCTAATAAACTTAATCTTTTGTCAAACCACATTGTGTAAAATGAATAGTCAGAGATACAATTTTTTGGAGCTACTTGCCAGAGTTGATACCGTAGTTTTGTATTTAAAAGGAAATTGAAAAATATCACTAAAGGAGGTAGCAAAAGCCTGATTTTAAAAAGCATCATTATAAAATGCCAATAAGAAAAGGGCAAAGTAGTACATGTTTTATGCTACCCAGTGGAAAATGATTTGTACTGGAAGCATTTCTGGCTTTAATAGATTTATAAATAACTTTAATTTCCTTGAGATGTAAAAGTACAGCTAAAATATTCAAGTTGATGATGTATAATCTCATGAAGAGATTTAGTATATAGAAATGTGTACAACTGAGAATAAAAACTATGTAGTTTTACATGGATGGCCTTAATAATAGAGATAATGCTACATTGTTGCAACTTTTCAACTGTGAGGCTAGATACAGGCAGGTCTCACTCACCAACCACTTGTTCAGTGTTTGAATTTACAATGGTGCTAAAAATCAATAGTTATGACTAATCATTAAAGTTGTGACTATTGCAGCATCCTTGCACTGATATGTTTACGATTCAGGCACTTGAGAAGTGATGCAAATGCATTTATGACAGTTGCAGCACCCCATGGTCATGTGATTGGCACTTGTGACATTCACAGGTGGCTTCCTACAAGCAAAGCCAGCAGGGAATTCAGCAGGAAGTCATAAATTGTGATCACATGACATCTTGCTTAATGATTTGCAGTTATTTGCTTAACAACTGTAGCCAGAATTGATATAAATTAGTGTGGTCACATGGCATCACGCTTAATGACCACACCTCTTAGTGATAGAGTTGCTGGTCCCGTTTGTGGCTTGGTAAGTGAAAATTACCTATAGTAGTTTAGTCCTGTATTTTGGTAATCAACAACAGAAGAGTCGGTTATTCCATACCCTGTTTGTCCATACTATTTTCAAATGATAATAATGATCGATGAATGAAGATTAATGTTTTCTGGTGAACTTAATGCAGCCTGACTTTTATTCTTCATTTTGATCCCATTGATACTATTGTAGCAGTAGTAGCAATTTTATTGTCTTGCATATTTGACTGTGTTGTCGTAAAGCAACCATGAATGTCAGCTGGAATTAAACACAAAGTTGCTTACCAAAAGAGTTTGAAGAAATATGAAGAGATTTACTGTGAACAGAACCTTGTGATTTTTAAAACAGAATTAAAACATGCTTTTAAAATATTTATTAAAGTATAATCTGGACTGTTAATGTGTAGACATATTGAAAACTATTTTCTTGGATTGAACACCATTGGCATTGACAAATTCACTATCAGTCAATTGCAAAAGGCAGCTATACTTGGAACAGCTTATATCCTGGACAATATCTATAACACCATCAAACACTCACTTCTGCCTATCCCAGCCAGCAGATAGCAGAAAATAATTATTGCAGGGCAATGCTTTCTTTCAGTTCTTGTACTGGTTATTAGTAGTATTGGGCCCAACTGAAGTCTTGGGATGATGGGACATAAATAGCTCTGAAATAAAGAAAAAATGACCTGATGTAGCTGGTAAAATCCTTCAGACAATTAATTGAATTAATTACTTCTATCTGAGAACCGTGTAAGTAAGCTAGTGAATTATTCTTTTATTTCACATTTGAATTGTTTCTGTGACAAATAAAACATATTATTCTTTATCATTTGTTATAATTTTACTTTAAAGCTTTTTTCACATGCTGGTGAAACAAAATAGGTATTTTCAGTTATACTATCATGTAATTCATAACTCTTTTGTACTTTTTTTTCAAATGGAGTGATATTAAAACATGCAAATTTAAACAATTTTACCTAACAAGACATGTGGAAGTAGGACAAAGTTTCCTTAATAAGACTTCCTAATTTTGGTGTATGTGCTTAATTAAATATCTCTGCCCCATAACACTTGAATTGCACTTTGTGCCAGATTTTGCTTTGCATATTTTAAATGAAAATGAATATTTACTGCTTATGTAGGCTGTGCAAGGTCGTTCTATTACACAACAAGATAGAGACTTGCGTGTTGACTTGGGATTTCGAGGAATGCCAATGACAGAAGAACAGAGGCGACAATTCAGCCCAGGTCCGCGAACAACAATGTTCCGTATTCCAGAATTTAAATGGTCCCCCATGCACCAGAGATTACTGACTGATCTACTATTTGCTTTAGAAACTGATGTGCATGTTTGGAGAAGGTAAGAGACCATTCATTTTCTAATAATGAGTGTGATAAAACACATACAGGTTTATTTAATATCTTTATGGATTTCTTTTTAGCGTTCTAATTCTGCTTGCTGAGATCTAAATACCAGTTGGACAGAACTACATGAGAAAAGTGGGGCAAAGTCTTACCTAGGAACTATGTTGTTGTTTTTTTAATTGTGGAACTTGACAAAATGGATAGGTTGTTCTATGATGTAAGCTTTGACATCTGTAGGCTAGATTCATATCCAATCTGGCTCATTTGGATGATGAGAACAGCTGGACTCTGCTGCATGGCTAATGCTAACTGCCTTGATAGAGTCAGTGCTGTACACTTTCCCAAAAATCAGTCTCTCCATTCTGCTGCATGAAATTTCTGCCACCTTCCAACCTTTATTCTGGAGGGAGGGCTGTGGGAAATAAGGATCCTAAAGAAATTGATTATCTGGTTTCAAGCTCCATCATGAGATGGAAACAACATTGTATAGCAGAGAAGTTCCATTGGAAGCTGAATAAGAGGAGTGTACCATTCAGTACCATTGACCACAATATCCTGAGCAAGGGCAAATAGAATATTTTGTAGTGGTTCCATTCCTACATAATCAGGCAGTTCAGTTGGTAGCCATGGAATGGGAGTAGTTCCAAGTACTGCAGGACTTGGCCCTCATGCTTTTTAATATTTATGTGAATTGTATTGACTGAGGTGTCTGTCATCAACTGCATTCACTTGCATTTTGCCATCACAGTCCTAACTAGAGATGCCACGAAAGTCTTGAATTGTTTTCTGGAAGCTATGAGCAGTTAGGGGTATTCTATAGTATGTCAACTGTACTACTTAATAGTAGGCTTCTGGATGCAGTTCAAGGTATTGGTTGTCATCTGTAAAGCCTTTAAGGGCTTTTCCCCCCAGCCTCTGAGGTCGGTACGTGTTGGTTTGTTGTTATAATGTTTGCTGTTTCCATGCTGAGCATCTCTTTTTATTTTTCTGGTTGTAGTTTGAATGTTTGTTTTCAATCTATGCATTGCTTGAAAATGCATTTAGAGATTACACTGGTAAAGAAATGAAAGTACTCAAATCGAAGTACCCCATCTTGATTTTGTTTAATATAAAATGGGAGAGAGAAGCTTGGCTTTCAAAATTCTGTTATTATACACTACAGCCATAAAGTTGAATTCCTGGAAATCTTTTTCTTGGTTTGGCCTATCTGAAAAGACTGATATCAATCTTGTAAGCCTCACAAATTTCTCAACATAGAGGCATCAAACCTTGCTTTTAGAATTTGAAGATGGCAACAGATCCTTGGGCATCCCACTTTCTATAGTATGAGTTGTCAAGACATTGTTCCAACCAACAGTAAGTGAAATCGCATCATGGACTTGCACCATACAATACACAGTGCCATGCTGCAATTAACATAGCAATTGGGGGGGAAAAAACTTGCTTCAACCAGAAGCTGTCCTACAACTTGTGGCTTCATTTTCATGGAAATTACTGGACAACAAATGGGAAATGGAGAATTGCTTAGGATCAGTATCTGACTTTCAGAACTCAGTGTTAATTTTTATGGAGAGTTGGTCAGGGGAATTCATTGCAGAGCCCTCTAAGATTGCCTTTGTTCTTAATCTACTTGAAAGACAGGATTTCCAAACAGATTGTGTCCCTCATTGAGGATAATGATCTACTATTGGATAATTGTAATCCTCATGTAAAGTTTTAGAGCTGCTTATGATAACTCATCTAAGATATCAGTAGCAAATTGGAAGAGTCACAAGGTGAGCCTAAACATAATTGAGTTCGTGAACATGTAGTTGATTTTCAGCTGTATGTCAGTGATGTGGATAGGAATGAAGTTGCTCGGATTGACCAGGAAACTTGCTGATGAATTGATACAAACCAGAAAATTTGGATGAATTGTTTCAACATTGTTGGTTATAAGATGGGTGGCTATATAAATGTTTTAAATAAATAATAATAATAATAATAGTGTGTTAATTGTGGGGTAACTGAAGGAATTGAGACATAGAGGAAATAATTTTACATCCTTTCTTCACTTCAATCTTCTCTATGGCTTTCACAACCTTACTTTGACTCAGTCACCCTTTCTTGTGGCTTCCTTGGCCTCCAGTTCTGAAGAAGTGCAGTGAAGAGGTCCCTGTTCTCAACAGAGTAAAAAGAATGTATGATTTCAATTTGTATTTCTACTGTAGAAGCTTAGGATATTTAACTAAGATGTACATGGTTAAAGCGCAGACATCTGAGCCAGTTACACATTGCTGCAGCATGAAACTGCAGGCAATACAACAAGCTAGTGTCTGAATCTCTCCAGAACTTCATCTTCAGGAAGTTTCTTAGGCTCCACTTCCATAAGTTTGGCACAGAAGCTCTCAAACAATTAAGAAGTCACAGACTGACAAAAAGCAAGTGCTCTTTATTATTCTTTATACACTCTCTGATGTAGAAATACAGCTGTCCACTCCTTCAGACTCTGGTGTAACAACGAAATTCATATGAATTGCTCACAGAGTTACCAGAGAAAGCCAAGCTTGGGGAAACAATTGCCGGACAATTGTTTTGAGCTACTTCTGTTTTGCAATGTACAATTCTTCTACAGTTGAAAATAAATCAATGTATGGATTTTTTGTCATTCTGCATCACAGTTTCTGTTCATGTCTAGTATTGGGCATAAATTGGATGTATTGTCCATGGGGAGCAAGACACAATATTTTTCCATATCAAAAGTCTCAGTAGTACTATTTACATGTATCCCATCCTTTCCTTTATCACTCTTCTGAACTATGACCATTAGAGATCAATTACCCAATGTCTCCTCAGAACTGGTGAACTACCTTAGGAAGGTATGCATATTTGCCAAATTGGATTTGACAGGTGCTATAATTTGATCGGAATGAAAAAGGGTCATGAATATTTAACAGGTTTTTATATGTATAGCAAATTTAAATACACAATAATGCCCATTTGGACTGATTAATTGTCCATTAATCTTCTCCAGATTTGTGAATATTTTTGGTGTTTTGGACAATTATATACTGATATACTTAGATGATATACTGATTTTTTTCCAAAAGCTCCGCTTTGGACAAGTAATATCAGAAATGTCTTTTCTGTACACTGACTTCTTTCTAAGTTGGAAAAATATGGATTTGATCTTCCCAGTTGGAATGCTTGGGTTACTGAGCCTCTACAGTCATGATACAGATGGAAATATGAATGATGTCCAGGGTTTTCTGTGCTTTGCTAATTTCTCTAGAATTGAGCACATAAGACCATGGTTTTTAACTTCTAAAAAGTAAAATGGTCTGTTCAAAAGCATGCAGCTTTTCAAAGGCTGAAAATCTCTCCAGCTTTTGTTGTGCAAACAAACTCGGAACTGCCTTGGGAGGTGTTCTCCAACTTTCATCAAAGGAAAGGGAAATTTCTAGCCTTATGCCTCATCCACCCATATCTGTCAGTGGGCCAAGGCGGTTCTTGCAAAACTAGCAGGTTTCCTTCAGCCATTTCTCTCCTTTAACCCTGGGAAAGGAGTGTGAGAAAGAGAGTCATAATAAACCTATGTTTATTCTACAAGATGTAAGTGGGGGCAGATGGGAACTGCAGGCTTTTAAGATTTTGTTATTATATCTAAGAGCAATGAAATTGAATTCTAGTATTTCTTGCTTTATCTGTTTCTTGATATCGCCTACCTTGAAAAGCTGGCAGCTTTGAATTTTGCAAGCCTGTTTTTCTTTCTGATTTCTCTTAGAATCTCTTTCATGGATTCCTTTATAGCAACATTCCCACGTTGTTCTTTAGTGCACAGGGTCTTCAGGGATTTTGTCTCCAACTTCCAAAGCATTTCAGTTTAAAGCTTTCTTGATTAGGTCTTCCATGCTTTAGCTAATATATATATTTGGAACTTGATATCACAAAGAAGATGAATGTTGTAAATGGGTACATGTATATGTGTTGTTTATTGTTTTTCAATGGTTCTCAATTTGATCGATTTCTGTGATTTTGATCTTTCCAGCAGCAACTGCCTTTATAGTTTTACTTATAGTCTTTCTTTTCCTTTTCTTTTAATAGTCATTCCACAAAATCAGTTATGGACTTTGTCAATAGTAATGAAAATATTATTTTTGTACATAATACAATCCACCTCATTTCTCAAATGGTAGACAATATTATTATTGCTTGTGGAGGAATTCTGCCACTGTTGTCTGCAGCAACATCCCCAACTGTAAGTACAATATTTCCCTCTAATGGATATGTTGCAAATTGCACTGTGTGTTAGTAACACTTGTTCTGAGCATGGTTTTCTATATAAGAAGAAAATATTCAGATTTTTCATTTTTTAAACTACAGGATGTGTAAGTTTTATGCTTTTAGCAAATTTGTATACAAAAAATATTTCAGAATAATAACTTATTACTTATGTATATGGGTTTATTAGCTAGATACACTGCAAAAATCAATGGTTATAAACAGAGCAAATTACATTCTATATAATAATCCTATTCTTACCTAGTACAGCTTTATAAATTCCTTTTTGTAGTACAGCTAGTACAGCTTTAAATGCAGATTTGGCATAAGAGCTATTGTCTCTTTAAAAGTTAGTCATAAACTAACATAAACAGGCAGAAAGAAGGTTTTGTTTAACATGAAGTAAGACACATTTGTAGTATCCTTAAATTTTGAAATGAGAGTAAAACATCATTGAAATAATGCTATTAATATCATTTAAAAATATAATTGTTTACTTTATCACAATATAATATTTGCTTTCTTTTAGAAAAGGCTAGTATATCTCACCAAAATATAATTTGAAACATAAGGATTTTGTTTGTTTTTTTAAAAATCCTTTTGTTTCAAAAGTGATTTGACTGTCAAACCTGATGAGACCCTGATGATTATGCAGAATAAGTTATACATTACATCCTCAGAATGCTGCCAAGCAGCCCTGCTTCAAGTCACATAGGTCCACTTCCTTGGAAAGAGTGACATGGAGACAAATCTCCAGGGCTGCGTAGAGGAATTTTCAAGACATTTAGAAGATAAAATTGCTTGAATTCTGAATTCCAAGTGTCGAAGTCTTGTGAAGATGCCCAGGGAAATGGACTTAGCCAGCTATCTGGGAGTGGTTTGATTCTGTTGGACATGAGGAAGTGGTTGGGTTCCTGCAAAATACAAATATCACCATCTGAGTATTAGATCCTTGCTCCTCTTGGATCTTAAGGCCACCCGGATGGTATCATGTGGGTGGATCCATGTGTTGGTTAATTTATCTTTGTTGGAGGGGGTGGTTCCAGCTCCTTTTAAAAAGGTGCTGGTGTGCTCCTACTCAAGAAATCATCACTGGATCCTTCCTTGTTAGACAATTTTTGTCCAGTCTCCCACCTGCCCTTTTTAGAAAAAATGGTCAAGAAATGGTGGTGTTGCAACTCTAGAAAATCCTGGAGGAAAGAGATATCTGGACCCTTTTCAGTCAGATTTCAGGCCTAGATACAGGACTGAAACTTCATCCTTATGGATGATCTCTGGCAGGAGTAGAATGGAGGTGTGCTTCCATCTTTGCTCTCTTTGACCCTTCAGTGGCTTGCAATACAATTGTTCATGGCATTCCTTTAGGCTCACCTGAGGAGTTTGGGTTACATAGCATAGTTTGGTGTCGGTTCACTTTTTTCCTCTGAGGCCAGTCCCAATCAATGTTAATAAGGAGCTAGAAATCCTGCTCATGATACCTCTGCTGAGCCCAGAGAGCTCAGTGCTCTCTCTGCTCCTTTTCAATATCTATATAAAACCTTTGGGTGAGATCATCCATCTCCAGGGGATGAGGTATCACCAATATAGTAATGATACCTAGTTATATCTTCATTCCAGGGAAACTGAATATTACATGGATGTCCTTTTGTGGTGCATGGGGGTCTGGATGGGGCTGTGGGCGTCTGATAGGGGAACAACTGAACCTCAATAAGACAGAATGGCTCTGGGTGGGTCCCTCTGTACCCAGAAGTTTATCATCTTTGGTCTTCGATGGGGTTGCACCAGCCCAGACCGACCGGGTATCTTGGGAGTGCTCTTACATTCACAGCTCTTGCTTGATGAGCAAGTGGCAGCCGTGGCCAGGAGGTACTTTGCCCAACTTCGCATTGTGTGCCAGCTGTGCCTTTTCCTGGACAGGAAGGCTCATGCTCTGGTCATCCCCTAACTAAACAATGTGCTGTACATGGAGCTACCCCCGAAAAGTATCCAGAAGCTTCAGCTAGTGCAGAGTGTGGCTGCACGAGCCATACTGGGCCTCCAAAAAAGACACATATAATACCCTTGCTCCGTGAACTACACTTGGTACAAGTTTGTTTCTGGATCCAATTCAAGATGTTGGTTATTACTTATAAAGCCCTATATGGTATAGGGGCAGGTTACCTACAGAACCGGCTTCACTCCATCTCATCATACTGTCCCAATTGATCAGACAGATAAGATATATTTCACACCCCTATCAGTCAGAGAATTTTAAATGGCAGAGTCTAGGTAGAGAGCCTTCTCTGCTGCTATCCCCACATTGTGGAATGTTCTATGGTGAGGAAAGCCCTCAATCTCTTGGCCTCCACAAAGGGATATGTGGTATGTGTGGGGCACAGAGGACAATGAATGTGGGGTTGGTTAGGTCCATGAGTGCCCCCCATCTTATAATAGGTACTATTAAATGACCATCTTAGGATTTGTACCCTTTTGATATTTAATTGCCATTAGTCTATAATTTTAAAAAGTTTAATTCTAATTTAATTTTAAAATTAACATTTATACATTGTTTTATTTATCAATTATATTACCATCCAGGCCCTCTTGAAGGAGATGGACAGTTTAGAAATATGAAATATAAATATATAAATACATACATACCTACCTTAGATTTAAAATTAGTTTGAAAATATAAACACAATTCAGAGAAAACACAGCTGTTGATTTGATAAAGTTGATAGATAACGATGTTGTTTTGTCTACTAACCTGATGAGCATATTTCATAGTATTATAACTGATGTCTAATGGTCTGCTATGCTAGAATTTCTTTGAGCTAAAGAAAATGTCATTTAAGAAATTGTTCTTAATATTATTCACATATACTACAAATCAGCTTCTAGTCAGAATTGTTTTGTATAAAAGCTAAAGAAATGTTAGCAAATTATAAGATTTTTGCCAAAAGGCAAATTTCTCGATCATATAATGTTTGGGTGTAGTGTACAATGTATAACTTAGAAGTGATCATTGTGTTATCTCTCTCTCTCTCTCTTTCTCTCTCCTTTATTAATCAATGCTGTACTAATTACTTATTAATTTGAGTTGTATCAATTACAGTGATGCCATATAAGAAATTAAAGTTTAGAAAACAAGTTTTTAAAAATTGATTTTTTAAATTGTGAATTAATACCTGATTTTTAAAGTATTACTTTCTGTTTTGCATTGTATTTTCATTTGACTGTAACATTTCTTTTTCTTTTTGTTGTGATCTGTTGTCTGCTTTGTCTATTGCATGTCCAGGGTTCTAAGGTTAGTATTATTGTTACAAGTTTCAGTTTTTAGAATTAGACATTCTTTTCTGTGTGCATTTTTTAATTATTTAACCTCTTTTGATAAAAATGGAGATACAATATTCACAGGTTTTGATTGTATAATCT
>JANHFL010005589.1:596858-624801 GCA_032468155.1 Oxyrhabdium leporinum
CTTTTCCATTCAGCACTCAGAAACCAAGTTATCCAAATAAGAATTTATTAGAGAAACCATGTTGGCACATCTGGGAAAAACCTGAATCACCCACACATTTCCCTTCACTCCTTACCTAGGACTCCTGCATCTTCCCACATAATGACTGGCATAGGCCTGGAGTTAATACAGCAACTGGGACTGTTGGAATTGCCATTGCTAAGTGGTCACAAAACATCACACTTTATGACAGCATAGCTCAGTGACAGAAATTCCAATCCCAATTGCCAGTCTAACCTGAGGACTAAATAGGAACTATGCAGTGACAAACTCAAAATGTGCCAAAAAAATCCTATTGCCATGAAATCACCAAGAGTCAAAATCAATTTAAAGCAGACTTTACCTTCATATTATATATATTTTTGTAGGGGATATGTTTCCCTTATGAAATCTGTGAAAACTGGGTATACTAGTTTCTGACTGATTCATTAGATACAAAGCTTTCTCACACTGTCCTAGTTTAAATTATGTTACTAATTATTTTATCCGCCTACTTTAAACACCTTTGGATTGCTTTACGATAACTTTGTTTACCTCACTTACCATGCTTTACTTTCAACAGCATAACCACGAAACTTGAAAGAGCTTTGGAAAAAGTGGCTCCCCTTCTTCGGGAAATCTTTGTGGATTTTGCCCCATTCCTATCTCGCACATTGTTGGGCAGTCATGGGCAAGAGCTCCTAATAGAAGGTAATACATATTCAGTAATTATTTTATTACTTCTTTACCTTTTGAATTAATTTTTATTACAGTCAAAGGCTAACCATATTAAGTGTTCACAAACAGATTAAACATATACATGTAATTCCATACAATTAATGTACTCCTATACAAAAAAAATAAAGTATATTGATATACCACATACAATCAGCAATAACAATTGATCCATACAACCAACAGTAACTGTTTGTATAGATCTTGTGTTCTCTCTGACACTGCAAGCTATTTAATGGAATTTTGCCAAATTGTGGGTGAGATGCTCATCCTTACGTAAGGTGATTCAATATGTTCCATTTTTGCTAAATAGCCAGGCTAGTATCTCAATAGCATTGTGTTTTTTCACCTTCTAAATATATTTTGTTCAACTCGAGTGCTTTTTAAAGAACATTATTTATAGTATGGGTATTTAACAAACCTATTGATAAACTGAAACTTGATTTTTATTGCCTTGTAGTCAAGATGTACAATCTGTGTGCACATTGTATTTTCTTAACAGATAATCAAAGCTGAGGGAATAATTCTTTAAACTATATAATAAGAAAGCTAAATACATCAATCTTCTAAACACTTTCTTTGGAATAAAATTTATTCTTACACTTCAGTTCTCAATATTAGTTAAACATGTACCAGTATCCACAAGTTGTATATGTTAAAAGATCTGTATATTCAGATGACTTAAATTGTAAGTTTGACTGGTGACATATATCCTGTTGCATATAGAATTAATAAAGGTATTCCACTTGGTGTCATATTTTGCTTTTTGTCTTCTTCCTCTTATCATGAGAGATTGGTTTGGTTTGGCTTGCCCTTCAACACATATTTTAATTCTTTGAGAGTTATGAGAAATAGCTCCTTTAAGACATATATGCGATTAATCCAATATGCTTTATTAACAAGGAAAGGAATTTGGCTTAATTAAATAGCTGAGACAAGTTAAATTACACTGGACAACAAAGTTCGCTTTCTGAACATTTTGGGTGTATCTTATAGATTTTTAGCTGCTAATTACGAAAATAAACTGTAATTTAACGTATCATGTACCATTTTATAGAAATCTTCTGTTTTTACAGAGTGGCAATGTATACTCTTTAGTACATGTTGGCTATGTTACACACATGGAAGAAACATACAAAAACATGGAACTGTTGTTGAAGCACATCCAGTACACCAAGTACAACTGGAATATTAAAAGTAGTGCTCTACTGCTTGGAATGCAGCTCAGATATGCCAAGTACTCTTGTTACATATGTGAATGGGACAGCCATGCAAGAGAATCACATTAACAAGAAATGGTAATGCTGAAAGAATTTGGTTTCAGGACAGAAAAAAGATGGCACACTTCTGACCCAACAAAGATATGTTTGCCTTTGCTTCATAGAAAACTCAGACTTTTGAAAAAAAATTGTAAAAGCAATGAACAAGAAAGGTGAAGGTGTTTGATATTTGAGACAGATATTTCCAAGAATAACTGATGCCAGGATTAAGGAAGACATTTTTGTTGGTTCACAGATCAGAAACATCATCAGTGACAAGAGATTTAAAGATGTGTTAGTAGAGCCAAAGAAAATCCCCTGGAAGGGGATTCAAGGATGTTGACAATTTTCTTGGCAATCACACAGCATCAAACTGCATTCAGTTGGTTGACAAACTTCTAATAGTGTACAGACGATGAAGTGCAACATGTCACTGAAGATTAATTTTCTATATTCATACTTCGGCTTCTTTCCTGAAAATCTAAGTGCAATTAGTAACAAACATGGTGAAAGATTTCATCAGGTCATTACCACAATGGAAAAATGGTAGCAGGACAATGGAATCTATCATCACTGGCTGACTGTTGTTGGGCACTGCAGCGACATGCATTGGACACAGTCAGCAGTGAAATATTTCAGCACTGCTGAACTGATGTAGCATGTCAGAAACATTGTGTGATTAAATACATTACGGTACAGACATTACAGGTTAATTTCGTACTTCAAGATTGGTACATGATACAGTCATTCTGAAAGTATATTCATGTTCAGTTTGAAGAACACTATCATAATCACACAAAAAATTTCAGGAAGCAAAACTTTTGAAAAAAATTGTTATCAAATGTTAGAAGTTAAAAGAAAAAAGAAAAATAAGCTCCAAATATTTTGTAAATTAATAAAATGCAAAAACACTATGTTGAGAGTCCAATATAGAGGTAAATAAAATGAAAGCATCACATTTCACTATACTGCATTTCCTTATGGAAAACCAAAAGTTGTTCAAAGCAACAATATAAATCCAAGAGAAAAAGAATAGATAAAGTCCAACAGGGGTTTAAAATAAATCAGCATTCAGCCAGCCGGTCAAGTTTTAAAGATAAAAAGCAAAGTGAAACAAAAAAATAAAAAAGTGAAGTTCAAACCCAGGCACGCTTAAGAAAATGAACTGCCAAAAAGAAGATGGATGACCAGTGACTTTCTGACCACCCCCACAGGGAACTGGAATCTTCAAGACTCCCCTTCTCAGGTGGCTTCATAGCTGTCCAAAAGCTGTCTTGGGTCTTTCCTAAGTGCTCCTATTCAAATACAGGGAGCAGCATTGCCAGGAAACCAGCGTTAGCAGCAAAATGAGCAGAACATCAACAGGAAAAAGAGATTCCTGCCATCCAGCAGCATCTTGGGGAGGAGACTTGAAAGCTGCTTTAAAAAGTTTGATGAAATGATAATGACTATGGAAAATATTCAAATGCATATAGCTCTGGATAAATTAGATTCACAAAAGGAATGTGATTTGAAAGTAGCCGATTCATTGCAAACTTAGACTTAGAACCGAGTTGATTGCATATGCCTTCTGAAGTTCAAGCTTGCATTCTTTTACAACAGAAACCTGACTGAGTAGATATTAATATTAATAGCTGTAGTCATTTTAATTATGAGAATTTGTCTATGTTCTCTTCTGTTTAGCTCCTTTTTGTCAGCTGTCTAATAGTTGAAGCGGTTTAGAAGTGATAAGTGTCCCATTAATCTTTTTATTCTCTTTTTTGTTCATGCAAAAAAACAAACAAGCCCCAATCAACTATACCAATTGTCTTTTCAAATGAGATTTTTACATTATTTCATTAATTAACTGTCATCTTGTAAATCTGATAGAATGGAATTAGTGTATGATATCTTTCTATAACTTGTTCTGCTTACTGTACAATAAATAGGATTGTGAGCAAATCAGTATTTATCTATTATTTGAAATAAATATAAATTGTATAGGAACACTTTTATCTCCAGTGACTCTTTGTTTATGTCTGTTTAAAACAAGTTTGTCTTTTCAGTATATCTATTTGAAACTAGAGCTGTGAGTAATGATTTTCATTGAAGGAATGCATTTAATTTCCAGAAAAGTACATATGTATTTGTCTGACAATAATTCTGAATGACATTTTTATTTTTACCTTTGAAAGATATTAATTTAAAGATCAAATTTAGCAATGCTTATACTAAATCAAACAGTATTTTGAATACATATGGGGTATTAAGGCTACTGTGTTTTTTATTATTATGGAAATCTGCAGAACTGAAATTGAAAGACCATTTTGGCAATTTTTTACAAAGTATCATTTCATTGATGTGTGCATATATAACAAAGGATGTTTGCATTGTTGGTAAAAGTCATCAACCTTATGTCCATAAATGACATTTGAAAATTTGTAACCTGCATATTTTTCACTCTGTAATTCTTCTCCTCAGATAAAAATATTTCATTTGTAATAGATTCACCTTCCCATAATCGCCAGCTGACTTTGACAAAAAACATTTGTGAAAAATATGGGTGAAAGACTGACCTGACAATAAACTTCTTCACTTCATCAGTTTTCTAGCAAACAGTTGTTCCCTGTTCCTTTTTTATATGTATGCTTTAAATAGCTATATTTCTGTGTGCAACAGCTCTCAGTCAGGGAGGATTATAGTCTTGTTCTTTTTAAGAGCAAAGAATCAAATTTATATTAATTCAGGAATGAACTAAAACTTTATTCATTCCATCCATTCATCTACCATTGAATGATTCAGTTTACTCTCAGCTTAACTTAGGTATGTATCTCTAACTCAGGGGTGTCAAACTTGATTTCATTGAGGGCCTCATCAAGGTTGTGTTTGACCTTGGGGGCCAGGGTGGGCATGGCTAGGCTGGGTGTGGCCAGCTTGATGTCACTTGTATCGGGGTGTCTGTGGTAGCCCGAGCCCTCTGCCAGCAAAAATGGGCTCCCAAACTCCCTTTTCAGCTGTGATGGTTTCCTGCCACCCTCTGCCAGTGAAAACAGAGCTCAAAGGGGGATGCACAGAGGCCATCTCTGCTGAGAACAGCCTAGGAGGGTCACGCACATGAGCTCCATTTTTGCTGGCAGAGGCACCATGGGCCAGTCCTTTGCTGTTTGTAGGGCAGCCCCTCAGGCCAGATCTAAGCACCCCGAGGGCCGGGTCTGGTCCCCGGGCCTTGAGTTTGACACCCCTGCTCTAACTAATATATAAATCACCCTATTGGAAATTCAGTAGTACATAGGGAAAATGTTCTCTTCTACTTAATATACAATAATAGATTTATATTAACTGAGGGGGGAAGGATGAACATAATTTTAAAAATATAGTGGACACCGTATAATACTTTGTTTTGTATGCTATTTATCTAAAATAGAATTTGTACCTGCAAAGTAGGCAAGTAAAGTGTTCATCAGAATAACTATGGTATTTCTTCAGTTTCTGCTAAACGGAATGGATGCATAAGGCAGCCTAATTATTAATTCAAGATATGGCATGGTATTTAAACAGTTGAAACCTCCATGACAGAATGGGGCATCACATGAATTTAAAACCTTAAAAGACACATGTTTTAATCATTACAAGGCAGCTGGGAAAACCAGGCAAAAATATATCTCTGAGAATATTTGTATGGGCATTTGAACAACTCAGAAATGAATGCTATTCTGTATTAATCAGAAATATTCATTTCTGATTAATGGTGGTGGGTGTGATGGTATATCTAAATGTCTGAGAACTTTCTTAAAATAAAAAGACTAAGCATTTTTAAACATTCACCTCAAGAAACTTGAAGATTTAAAATCTTGTATGATACTTAATTTAAAAATTAAAACTCAAAAAGTTTGCTTTGGCACTAGAGTTCAGCTTCCATTACATAGTACTTACATAAGTCATTCATTCATTAATTCATTCAATCTAGAAATAATCTGTTCTTCTGCGTGTATATTGAATTGAGCAAATGACATGGCTCCATATTTCTAAAATGCATAGAATTCATTTTGTGCCAGTTTGTAGCGCTTTCCATGTTTCATATAATTTCATATAATATAAGGTTTACTTTACTGTTGAGCGGAAAACACATATAATTGGGTCACAAATGATTTCTGATTTAAGATAATTGGAGATTATTCTGAGAAATCTTTAGTAGATATATTCTACTGAAATGTTACAGGATCTGACCTATATAACTATTTGACAAAAAATCAGTTTAACATTGCATCTTATAAGTTAGTGCTTTGCAGAATTAATCCTTGTTTTCATTTTTTTACAGGACTGGTTTGCATGAAATCAAGCACCTCAGTGGTTGAACTTGTTATGCTTCTTTGTTCACAAGTAAGGTGATTCCTAGTTTTTACAAATACTATTTTCATTTTTTTTCCTTTGGAGAAATATAATTATTAGAGGCATGCAGTTTCACCTGTATATTGAAAAAATAACTATTTGATACTGTTATAGAGCTTACGGAGTGACCAAACTGGTATTATAAACTCCATTATTTTTCTTTGTTTAAAGAAACATTGAATATTACTTCAAGAAAATGTGGTGATATCCAATTGATAAAGCCTTAACAAAATAATACATAATTAAACAATTAATAACTGATATCAACAACAGAAAATTTAACATAGTGTGATGCCAGCAATTTATTAGCAATTATTAGCAATTTGTTTAATTATTTGGTTTGTATTTCTTTTTGACAATATTGCCTGTGAATGCCAGTTAAAATAAGGCATGACACCTGAAAATCTCAATATTGATAAATAGCAATGTATTCCAGTGTAGACAGTTGGAAGCATGTGACTAAAACACATTGCAGATATGCACATGAATACAAATGATGCGCATAGTTGGAAATCGTTGGATCAATTGCTGTAGGACAAGCATAACATGGTCAGGAAAAATGACCATCTAAAGTATTAATCTGGAGATGTGTCTTATTTTTATTCTAATAGATAAAAAATCAAAAGGTAAGCCTTACTGTGAAATGAATTATCAGCTATCATTTTAATCTGATTTTTTTTCCAAATAATCTAATATCTGCTTTTGAATAAAGTTACTTCTTTCCACACTTCTTTATATTCCCTTAAATAAACTTGATATAAAATTAGATTTAAAGTGCTTATTCCTGGAAATATGGCAAATTCACAATAGCTATATGCTTGCTACGGTATTAAAAGGTAGAGCCACATTTTAATAATAAAATTATATTTGCAGATGTTAACATGTGCAATGCTGTCATAGATGAGAATTAAGTCTGAAATATACTTTGCTTACTCACATTTTGCTGATCCACAAACTGATTCTTCAAAACATAAAAAAAGAGGGGAAGACTTTTTTTAGCAGTCTAAAACATCTAAATAAGAGATGTCTGTATTTGGAACGTTCATTGTGGTTGAGTTTCAAAACCTTTCTTGCAAAAAAAACTTTTAAAACTTGTTATATAATAATTTAATCCTTAGGTCAAGAAACTCCCAAATATTTAAGTCCACTGAATTCTCTCACAAGCTGTTCATAGGCAGATGCTTAGACTGGACTAATACAATATATTCTTCCCTGCTCCTTGTTTTAACTGCAGCTCACAGAGATAAAGTGGAATGCTGCATTACAGCTTAGTGTGTTTTGATGGTCTCATCATCTAATCATAGGTTTAATATTACTCATTTGCTGGCTCCAGGAATTCCTGCCATTAAGGACTCTAGAGATGTAATGTGCCTCAAATATTGATTGTGGGAAGAGTGAGAAACTCAAGCTTCTTTGTTTTTTCACCTTCTCTTTCATCCTTATATAGAATTTGTGCAATAAACAAAGCAATTGTTTTTAAATTTGAAATATTATATTTAGGTAATATTTTTATATATTCCAACTAAATACATTATTTTAAAGGCAGTCTTAGATGGGCTTATAATAAACTTTCACTTTACTTCCAACCTCAAATATCAGATCAGATATTTTATTTGTAATTTCACAAAATAAAAAAAATATTCAATTTTTTAAATTGTAGAACTGTTTGAAGTCTACCACAGAACTATACAGTGCTATAGATTTGACCTCCAGATAGTGCTTAGATTAATTCTGCAAAAATGCACGTGAAGGAACTTTCCTCAATACATTAAAACAGTTGTGTCTTTTTCCCAAGTTCACCTCATTCTCTTCCACAGCTGCCCCACAATCATGAGAATGATTTATTTAAGGCACAGGTGTCAAACTTGATCACATCACATGACGTATTGCGACATAGGGTGATGTTTTTTGCTTTTGCGGAACTGGGGTGGGTGTGGCCTATGCATGACACATCTGGCCCGCAGGCTATGAGTTTGACACCCCTGATTTAAGGTGTTGTGCTTTGTAAAGTTGAAATCCAAAGGACTACATCTCAGCGTTTCAAATTATATTAATGAGTTCTCTTACTAAGAAGAGGAAGATTCAACTGATTTCTAATAAGGACATAAAATGCTTAGGTATTTTCTAGAAATTGAAAATAAAAGTTAACAACTGATCCCACTTGAAGAAGGATTTCTTAGTTGATTAAAAATATTACAAGAAAAAGAATATTTTAAGTTGATGCATATATGTTGCAACAATATTTTTTAAAAATATGTCTTTTCCAACACATAAAATATTAGTGATAGAAGCGGTATACATCTAATAGAACTCTCACATTCACACACAGAGCTCATTACAGTTTTCTAATGACTTTATTGTTGTTCATGAAATATGAAGCCGTATCATACAATCATTTTACGTCTCCACTTCTAGTTAGGATATAGAGCGCCAACATGGCTTTCTTCCAACATCCTGCCCTTCTTGTCCTAGAGGCCAAGGGTAATTGGAACATACTTTGGATATAATCTAATCCATTCTTTTTCTCAGCTGGTGGTAAACAGAAGCAGTCTACCTGGGAAATAGGCTACTTGTTTAGAATGACAGTGGCTGGTAGAAAAAAACCTGCATTATTTCATTCTGTGGAAAGGAAAGGAGGTTCTTAAAATGTTTTGTGTTTGAGGGTAAAAAGGTAAATATATAGTGGAATAGAAAAGTAGTTAAGGATGAACTGCATGAGACATACATGTAAATTGGAATACAGCCAGCTGTATGAATAATGCTCAATCTGCAGTATGGACAGATTCTTCTTTTTGCAGGAAAGAGGTAAAACATCCCCATTGGGCTTGCAGAAATTACAGAGATGTGTCCCATGCTCTCACACTGACTATTTTGAACAGATTATCATAACCAAATTGCCAGTCCTAAGGCCGCTAAATGACATGTATGTCTATAGAAATATTTTACAGGACCAGTATAATCCAACTGTAAAAGCAGTAGTAGTAACCAATATTAGCTATTAAAATAAGAGCAAAATAAAGGTAGAGGGAAATTTCCTGTGTAAGAAAAATGCCTTTTGTTGGTAGAGAAACACAATGCCTATAGTTCACAATGTTATTCCCCCTTCACCCCAAATACTGCCAATACAATGTTCAAGATTTTGATTTTTTGTTTAAAATTAATTGCACTTTGCAATCTGTGTTAGCAGTCTGTTTTGAAGATAAATGTATCTTCAAAAAGATAGATGATTGAGAAGGCTTTTGAAGACGTTTATTTACATAAACTAGGGTAATAGTAGACATTGAAAAGGAAAGGGAAATGCAAAGTTTGTTTTCTTTTCATTTGCTACAGCAAATTAGATGCTTTTATGCTCTTTATTTGGAAATTCCATGTTAACGACTACAGATTAGCAAGGATGTCATTTTTTTTCTTATCTGAGCTCCTGAGTAAACTTAACATTGCCAGCGGCTCATGTCCAAGGTATGGTCTAAATTTACATGAAATATCACATTACAAACGTCTGAAGGTACATGTCATGGATAATTCAGTTCATATGGGCAGGTTTTTAGACTCTGAAGGATATGCAATCAAGACTGTCCCCAGAGGAATTATGTCTTTGTGAAAAATTTGCTTTAAGCTTTACAGGAACTCCTATAGGGATACTGCATTATTCGACATTGAGAAACCACTTTTCTTTTAATATTTTGATTACTATTGTCCTTTTACAATAGCTTTCTTTCATGTGTACTAACACTCTGCATTTCCCAAATATGAGTCTGTCATATTTAGATTGATTTGATCTGCAATGTCCTTAGAAAATTTATAATAAATAACAACATATTCCATACGCTTGAATTGGGTTAATTTTCAGAGGCGGGTGAGATTAAGATGGTGATTTTGACAAGATCTGTCTTTGTTTGCTATAGTCTAGTTTTATATGCCACAGCTGTGATACTGTTTTGTAGTAGATTTCTCAAATAAACTGACATTTTCCGCAAAGTTTGGTTTTCCTTTTTAAATTCTAAGTATTTCCAGATTGTTGTAATTTTTTCCTGTTCACAGTAGCAATATATTCAAATATAACTATGCTATTTCAAATTGGTCTTCATCTTTCTATTGTAAATAACAACATTAAAGTAAAACATTTTTCTGTTAGTCGCATTAGTAGCAGAAATAAAGAAGGTATCAGGCTTAAATATAATAATTGCTTAATATAGCAGATGCTAAACTATAGAGTGAAACTGCTCCTTGATTCTGTTTGGAGATGCTAAAATACATTTTATGCCTCTTCTTCTGATTAACAAAAAGGCACTTTCTTGCTGTGGTAACGTAACTGGTTTATATTTGGTGAAGCTTTTTAATAAAGAGACAACACTAAAGGGAAAAAATTGTAGTTCCAATTTTAGAACAAGTTTACTTTCATAGATACTATAAGATCACCCTTGAACTACTACTTGGGAGTTTAAGAAGTGTTTGATTTCTAATGAAAAAAATTTAATAGATAAGAATTACTATGAGATTCATATGAAGAGAATGTAAAAGATTCTACTATACTATATTTTTGAACTCTTATTCTAAAGCTGAGGATAATACTTGAAAGAAATACCCATATAATAATCTGTTTGGATAGTAATGCTAAAATAGTGATATATTGACTCAATAATACATTGAGTTACTTTGAGACAGGTTCTGGTTTAATGTGCTTTTTAAAAAGTTATTCAAGGTTATCTTAATTAATCTTAAATTAAAAATAAATAATTCTTACCCCCAAACTAATAAAAGATCTATAAAGTCCTTCCATGTAGTTACAAAGGCATATAACTAACAAGTCATTTTCTCATGGCATCTATATTCAAGAGAGCTTCAGAGTTAAAGCTTGACTGTGTTCTTGTTTATAGTTTTGCTCCTTAATGTCCCAATATGATGGAAGTGGTGGAAGAAGAGAATGCTATATGATAGCTTGTATTGTTATGCCTGCTGCAATTTTTCTCTGATAAAGGATGAGCTAATCATTATGCTTCATAATACTCCAGATTAGATTACTGCAAGGCATGGTATATAATAGTCTTAGAAACATCAGTTAATTCTGAAATTGGCAGCAAACCTCTTGATTGATCCAACCTTCAGGCACCATTTGTACTATTTTAAGCAATGCAGCTATTAGTTGACATTTGAACCAAATACAGAGATTTTAATGAATTGCATGCTGAATAGTTCAACTCCCTCCTCCCCTTGTTTTCATCATTGTATCTCAAGAATTGTCCTGAAATGAAACCAGTAACCAGGGTGGGCATCCCAGGAGCCATAAGCAATACAGATCCCAGCAGCTATGCTGAGCTTGCAACATATTCCATTATCCTTATCCAGAGAATAAGTTTACCACACCCAGACCTCAAGAATACTATCAAATGGGGGTAAAGCAGGGAGAAAAGGTTTATTTATTTATTATTTATTTTCCGAATCCAAAGCATCTTACATTTAAAGAGAAATATAATATTTAAAATTAGTGTAATAATCTAAATAATGAAAACTTTCAATAACTACATTACAGATATAAAAATTAAAACACAGAAGGAATTTAAAGCACTTTGACATTATATAGCATTTGAGGCCCAGAAAGTAGTGGCTTGAGTAGCTTTGTCATTGGCCAGGAACATTATACATGATCCAACTAGATTATGGCATATCAATAAGTGTTTAGGAGGGAGAGAGAAATAGGAAAAGCTTCCTGGAGAAGCAAAATGTTTTCAAAGGAGAAAAAAACCCCAAAAACAAAGGACAACACCCCCCCCCCCAAAAAAAAGCCCTTGGAAAAAGTACCCTTGAAACAATCTGACTATAGAAAATCAAGTATGAACTGTTGATAATATAATATACAGTGTTTTCCCCAGGCTTCCAGTCTATCATTTTCTTGATTCTTCTCAACTCTTGGCTAGCTGGTTCCATATAAGTGGGATTTCTTGTGACCCAAAAAAAAAAGAAAAGAAAAGAAAAAAAGTCTTGAGATTTCAGTGTGACTTTCCTTTGGACTTCCCTATTTACTTGCTCTTTGGACACTCTTAGTGAACTTGCTTTTGTTCTAACCTTGGACTATATTTATGACCATGAAATTAGTTTGACATATTTAGTATGCTAATAACCTAGATAAGAAGCTGTTGTTCATGAGGCAAGGACACACATAAACCTATCTGTCAGGAGGAATTGCAATGATGGAACTGTCTTCTGATCTATTAGTATCTTGTTCCTTACCCTGTTTTAAGTGATGATGTGGAGAAAATAAAATGGTTGGAAATGACATATTTGAAATACTTTGGGAATGTCATTGGTGGTTAGCAGATTAGTTAAAAACATTGAATCAAATTCTTCCCGAATCACATATATTCTGGTATATTCTCCAGCCCATTGTACAGTAATCATTCTATCTCTGAAAACAGAAATAGTCTTGGAGTTGGTGTTGAGACACCCTAAGATAGCAGGAACTAGGGTTATTCATTTTTATTTTTATTTTAAATTCGACAGAAAGAAATATTTTGTATGTTCTACTTTAGGATCTTGAAATAATCACATTGCTCTATTGTTTTTCATAATATGCCCAAAATCTATTGAAATACTTTTTGGAGAAATTAAAAATATGGTTAGAAAAACCCATGTTATGGCTAGTTTTCTAGATTAAATCTTTGGAAGATTGGAAATATCAATTGACTAAGATAAGAGGTTTTAACCTCTGCATTAAAAAAGAGCTAGGTGAAGAACAATTATTGTCATATCCTTGTTAGAAATTTATTTAAGAATATTTAGGATGTCATGTCAATATCTATAATTCTATGATCTGGTTTATAAGTAAACCAAGTTGGCTCAGGTGTTCCACTTTCATGCATTTCTCTCAGGGGTTATAATAAGAAAATCAGAACATTCCAGTTCCCTTTTTAAATTAAACAGAATTTAGAGATCATCTGAATCCTTAGCTGAAATTTAAGTTAAATTTAAGTATGATTAGTTGACTTGTTTGTACCAACTATATGGCAACTCTTTGTTGGAATCAAATGATATGACTACCTTGCAAATCTCTACTGACTGCACTAGAGAATGACTCATAGCACTAAACTATAATTCAGATAATCTTATATGTTATAGTTCTCTTGTAAATTGTTCTAAGAAAGGAAAGCAGTTAAAGAGAAAAATATGTTTCTTAAAGAGAATAGATATTCAGATAGTTCTCCTCTGCTTTACAAAGCCAGCAAGAAGCCAGCAAAATATCCATTGAATCAAGATGACAGGGAGCAAAGCTTAGAGTTTCAATATTGGATCATAGTTGTACATATAAGCCTTGCCTTTGTCAGCATTAAAGTCTATACTCTAGATAAGTTATATCTGACAGTCTTGTACCAACTCTAATCAAATTCTGAGGAAGAGATTAAATTTTTAAAGGACCACCATCTACTGTCAAGCCTGGTTATGGAAACTAAGTAGAATGTAATTTTATCATGTTTAGAATTTCATCACAAACTGAACTATAAAAATACTGCATATAATAAAATATATTTATTTTCTAGAATATTTATAAAATGTATGGTTTAAAAATTTATTATTTAAGAATTCAGCAAAGTTTTTTTAATGATGATCAAAAGAAAACTTCACAAGTGAGTCTATTATTTTGGATTTAGATATCTGATGTCCCTGAACAATGCAGAGTATTGCATTACATTTCAATAAACTATAGTGGCTAGAAAAAAAATAATGTAACTCAAAGTTCTGAATATTTTAAATTAATAAAAATAGTTACATTTTCAGAAGAATTGCCACTTTCTAAATTGTGGGTTTTTTTCCCTCCTCTCCTTTAGGAATGGCAAAATTCTATTCAGAAGAATGCTGGACTTGCTTTTATTGAGCTCATCAATGAAGGAAGGTAATTAATTTAAAATCTTTGGACCAGTACTCATTTTGTATTTAATTCCATTAGACAATAATGTCTTCACCATCTGCTACAAAAATACCAGAGAATGAAATATTTGAATTAAACAGTTTTACAGTAGAGATGTTTGGCATAAAATACTCATATTTGTTTATACATGAAATGTTGAAACAACGAACACTATGTTTATTTTTTTAGAATACCTATCCAATAGTTATAAGATTTTTCTCAGAACTGAACATCATCTTACAAGGGCAGCACAGTTTTTTTCTTTTTTTCAAACAGAATCTAAGTAACCCAATCTATAATCCATCTGTCACTCCATCTGCTTTGGAGCATCCTGTTCATAGTGTTTTTATGCAGTAAGGAGAAAGTGCTATTTTTATCATAATTCCCAATGCTATTTTCAGGTACTTTAATATCAGATAGAGATTTTATATGTGCTATGGTATTATAGAAAGAGTTAATGTTCTGGATGCAATCTAGTTCTGTTAGTTTTGTTCATAATACTGTGACATTATAAAAATAGTAAGTTTAGTGTTCTGTTATTATTAAGGAAAGAATAAAATGATCTTTTTTAAGCTTAATTTTAAATATTAGTAATTATCTACAGCATTTTGGTTTATTTGTTGCACTAATATATTATTTGCATCATTATATATAGAAGTGAAAAAATGGTAGCAGCTGTTTTGAGAATTTCTAAAAACCTCTGCTTTCTAGTTTGTTCTGTGACTGTTAAAATACTATTTGCAACTATAAAATGATAAGATTCAAATTTATGAAACAATATGCTGTAAGCAATATGTTATAACAGTAGTCTTTCTGATAGTATATTTTGTAATATTCTTGCAGGATTCAGTCAGAAAGAGATATGCATTTATTTTATTTTAATTTTGGGGAAATACAAATAATCTTTTTGTACAACTATTTTAATTTGATTTTTGAATGATGTAATATAACTTCTGTGCTAATATCTATATGAATTAAATAGTAATATTTGTGGTAGAAATTAGCTAAGGTTAACATGATTAAGAATATTTGGATATAGAATGTACATTAATTAAAAAAGAAATCTGTTTTTCTTGTTCTAAAATGTAATGGCTTCTAACATTTGTTATACAGACATTTTTTCTGACTACAGGAGAATATATGTTAGAAGACTTGATTATAGTTTTATATGCACTGAACAAATCTCAGTTTTGTGTTCCTTCTTTAAAATGCTAATAGTGTTCTTTCTGTGATCAAGGAATAATTACAGCAATAATTGATGATTTTTCTATATACATTCCTCTCTATATCTAATCTCTCTCTATATCATCTATATCAATAACTACTGTATATATCATCTATATCTATACATCCCTATAGATATCTAGATGTAGATATGTATCTCACTAGTTTATGTACATTGTTAAAATGTATGCTTCTTTCTATCCTAAATTTTATTTTACTCACAAAAAGCAAATTATTATAAATATTCTTCTTCTTAATAGATAAAGTGTGAATGCTATTCATCAATCATAGCTAGAGAATGCAATTGTGCTGTTGTCAACAATTAACAGGACATAAACAGTTGATGAATGTGTACTTGAATTAAAGTGCTCCCTTGAACAGCCTGAAATTATAAAGCAGATCATTTATAGGAATCTAACAAAAGAGCTTTATAATTAAGACAAAACAAGCTTAATGGATTGTAAAATTGCTTATAATTACTATACATTTATGATTGAATTTTAAATTGTGGATTTAAGAACAGTGCAAAAGAATTTGAGGACCAAAGAACTACATTTTTCTTTTTAAAATACTGACAGACGTTCCATAATTCATGATGATTCTTGAAAAAAAATAAAAATAAAATTAGTTTTATTAAACAATTAAAATTAAATTAATTAACACTTAGTGTGTTTAATAAAATCAATTAAAGATGGGCAGCCATACAAATCTTTTTTAAATAAATAAGTAAATATAAATATACAATTACATTAAAAGTCATTACAAAGAATGCCAATAATAAATAGGTTAAAACTTAAAATTAAATATGAAATCACTTCCATGGCTAGCCTAAAAAACAACTGTTTTACTTGTCTCCAGAGTTCAGCATGTATAATGCAATTTCTTTAATTCAAGTCTCAATACCATTTTAAAATTGCTCTTCATTTTCAGTTTAAAACGGTATTGTCATGTATCACGAGAGCCAGTTTGGTTCAGTAATTAAGACATTGGGCTAGAAACTGGATATTCTAGTCCCAGCCTTAGGAAAGAGTCAATGGCAAACCAGTTCTGAAAAAGCCTTGCCAAGAAAACTGCAGGAATTTGTCTTAACAGCCACCAGGAGTCAACATTGACCCAAAGGAACACATACACACATACAGTATATCAGGGATGTCAAATTTAAGGCCCGAGGTCAAACACAACCCTGATGAAGCCCTCAATGAAATCAAATTTGACACCCCTGCAGTATATCATGGGACACTGCACTTTGACAAAACACATATCCAAATCTTCATTTGTGAGCAAGGTGTGTAGTTTCACAGTTTAAGGCTTTTATGAACGGATAAGTAATGCTAATGAATGTGGATGATTGAAATGTAAAGGACTACTTATAACACAGTCCTACAAGAAAGGAAGTCTCTCAAAATTCAGTGATCTTTACTCAGAGCTCTGTCATCAGGTTTAGACTTTGGAGAGAGAGAGAGAGAGCCTAAATGAAAGCTAGGGCTAGATTTCAGGTTTTTGGTTTTTTGGGATATCTCTGTGCCTGATGGGAATAGGAGCAGCAGCTGGGGAGTGAATGAGAGGCCAAGTATGTAATGTGTAATTTGTAAAGCAGGAGAGATTCACTAACGCTCTGAAGAGCTACCTATTCCATCTTGCAAAGGAGAGACTGCTCTTTGAAAGAGGGATCACTGATGTATGGTATCTGTATTCTTGGATTTTTTTTATCCTTCCATATTAAACTGGCCTTTTTCTGGCTTTGCAGTGCTTTATCTGAAACTGAGAAAACATAGCCTTTTTCTTTCACTGTAAAGGATTGGAATTGTTCTATGCTTTTTCATCAGCAAATAGTAGTACCTTTTCCTAAGATTTGACCTCAAGCAAAGCATTTATTTTTGAGAGAGTAACTAAAAATGAAGCAGCAGCAACAGTACTCACTTGGCACCTGTAGAAGATAAAAAAGAAAATAGAAAAATATTCATACAAATTTCATCTCTGCTTGCTTTATCTGAGCTGTGATGTCCATGGAAAGAATTGCAAGTATGTATAATTAAAATTGTTGCTGCATTTTAAAGTGGAATTCCTGTCAGCATTATTTGGGACTTAGTTTCCCTGTTGTGGTTACAGTTTTTAAACATCCTAATTCATAGAAAAAAATTTAAATGCTGCCAAAAATATGTTTGGTTCAATTGAATCATACATAGAATGGTATTTTCTAATTAAATACCAGTTAACACAAGTAAAATACAGAACAAATTTAGATAATTTCTTTGTGGAACAAATACAACAAATTCAATTATTTTAGATGGGCAAATCAGTAATTCAATTAAAAATATAAAATAAAGAATAGATGCAACGTAAAAAGGAGACATAAACATTCCCTTCAAAAAGTTGTAAGAAAGGTAAAGCTCCAATGTCATGATATTAATCCTTCCTGCAGACCTAAGAGTGAGATCAAAAGATTGCCTTTTCTAAATATCCAGTTGGGCTAATATAGAAAATAGTTGGAGAGCACAGGTAAATTCAATTTAAGTTGCAGTATAATAATAATTTAAAAAGTCTCAAATGGATAACTGCAACACCACAAGATATACAGAAGCTTATCATTTTGAAAATAACTGGGAAACTTAGCACTTTGGCTCTGTCTGGAAAAAATCAAGAAAAATATTCTGTCTGGTTTACAGGAATTTTATCTTTCTGAAACTACCAACACCGCTATAAATACAGTGATTTGGGACTTCACTATCTAAGTGTATCATATCTACAGGTTTCTTTGGAAAGTTTGATAGGAGGAACAGCAGTTTCTTTCTTCACTTCATTCTGCTTGGTTAAGTTTATAGGATTACCCAAATAGTAGGCGGGTGAATGTGCATTTGCGGGCCTTGGAAGATATTAGTTACATAAGTCTAAAAGTCACAAAAAAGAAAGCAAAGTCTAGATCATGGCTTAATTGGTTTTAGCCCACTAGAACAAAAATACATAATAGAAGAATGATGATATTATGTGGAAAATCAAAAATATAAATATTCAAAACTAGCTTCATTTGATTAACCTAGTACCTGAGAAATTCACTATTTGACTGAAATAGCACATGACTAAGAAAGTCAATCCTGAAAACATGTTTATCACACCTCTGGTATTCAGAAAACTGCACAAATTTGATTAAGATTTAAAAACATTCATTCTTTCCCTTTCCAGAAAGAACATCCATATGTTTAGTGAGACATTACTTTTTAAACTGCAAGCCTCAAACTTAGAATCAGTTCTTTTATTTTTTTTCCCATCGGAAGATAACTTCAAACAGCTTGATTAAGGAAGAAAAACTATATTCCTGGTACTAAATTTCTTGTGGAGCTGGGCTTGAAACACACAGTGATTCTGTGAAGGTCTTTTCCACGTTTGATCACCTTAGCTGCCCAGAATCATTAGGAACTGGATGGCATATAAATTTGTATAATAAGTAAATAGTTAATTGGATTATATGGACTGCATTAGACATATGGATGACTAACTAGTATGCTTTATATGACTCTTGTATAGAACGTGTCTACAGAAGTTCATTACCTTCCTTCTGCCACTCAGGTTGAAATGTCATTATAAAGTAATGATGGGAAATCTACCCCTGAGGTCACACACAACCTTTGAAATTCAATTTGTGATTTTTGAATCCCTCTCCAACTAAAATTACAGAAAATCTAGGATCCTGTTTTTGTTTTATTTTTTATTTTTTGATAGAATTACTTTATATGAAAATGACTGCATAAACGGTAATGTAGGATTTTCATATTTAGCAAAATTAAAGTGAATCTTATCCCAATTTACATAAAAAAGAAAGAAAAGAAGAAGAAAAAGAAAGAAAGGAAGAAAAAAAGAAAGGAAGGAAGGAAAACAAAAACAAATCCTAATTGGTCACATATATGATATTTCATATAATGGGTGCACATATATGATATTTCATATAATGGGTGCAACCATTTGGTGCTCCATCTGTTAAACATTCAGTGTGGTTTCAGCCACTTGTTTTTAAAGAAAACAAATACTCTTGGGTTCAATCTATCTGCAAAGCTGTATTAAATGATTTGGATATAAGTATTCTTCTACATCATCAAATTCATTAAAACTTGGAATTTTATTGTAAAGATTTCTGGAAGACACCTTACAGTTCATGTGTCAAAACTAAATTGATAGTAACATATCTGAGATCCTCTCTTGATAAAAAAACATGAAGCTGAATGATTTGCTTTTCTGACTTTGTCAGAAGTCAGAAACAGTGCATTAGGAGCTGGAATGATTCATTGTAATAGTTAGTATACCTTATGAAAAAGAAAGCACACAACTAGAGAACATTTTTTTTTAATCCACAAAGAATTTTCAAAATTATTTGCATTTGAAGAAGCAATATAAAAGTAAGATTTCTAAAAGTGTTATTGTTTAAAATCTACTGAAATCTGTGATAACATGTTTATTGTATTCAGTTGGATCAGACATACTGCAATATTAACTCATATATGTCAACCAAGTAATAGTTTATTTTTAAAAAAGAAAGAATAATCATTTGTTGATTAGATTATGCTTTTTATGTATGTGGATTTTTCACAAAGTTTTTATAACTCAATTTGTTGCTAATGAGCCTGGATTAAAATTAGGAAACTGAAGCAGTGGTCTTTTGGGTTAGTGGGAAGGTTTAGAAGTTTGAGAGTAGCTTTTTGGGACTGTCACATAATGGTTTTCATGACTGATGTGGCCACTTAGAAAAATAATGGATTTCAACCAGTTAACATCTAAAAGTGTTTCTTGGATCTCAGTAGGACCCAAATGCGTTATTGATAATGCAGTTTATTTTCAGGCAGAAGCTTTGCTCTCTACATGCTATCTTCCCATATTCTTTTTATCAATATTCTCCTAAAAAGTAAAATTGGGAGAAGGGAGAGATCTTGATCAGGGTCAAGCAATACAGTAGTGCAGGGTGTCAAACTGGTGGCCCGTGGGCCAGATGCATCACAAGCAGGCCACACCTACCCCAACTCCGCAAAGGCAAAAAACATCACAATACATTACGTGATGTCGCGTGACATGATCGAGTTTGACACCTGTGCACTAGTGGGCCATTTTCACTACTGTGTGCTATTTTACAAGCCCAGGGGTACATTGGTTGCTTTCTTGAGTTAAAAATTGAAAAGGAAACTTAGAAACTTCTTAATTAGGCCATTAGGATGAATGTGGATAAAAAAAATGTTTTGGAGTTTTGTTGTTTTGACAAAGCAAATAATTAATAAATTATTTTTCTCAATGTAAATAAATGAATTGGTGATTAACGCAATGTATCGTGTCTGAGAGATCAATTTACTTTTTCCTCTAGATTATTGTGTCATGCAATGAAGGATCACATTGTAAGAGTTGCAAATGAGGCAGAGTTTATTTTGAACAGACAAAGAGCTGAAGATGTACACAAGCATGCAGAATTTGAGGTAAGCCTCAGTTGTTGAAACTCTAGATTTCTGTTTTCACTTAACTTGTCATCATCCGAAAAATAGATTTTGAAAGGACTTAGACTTTTGTTATTCAAAATCTATATTCATTTTTAATAGAAATCATACATATTCATTTAAACTCTATAGAAACAAATAGTATTATATTTAGAATCTTCTTTATTCACATTTTTAAAAGTAACAGTATTCTTCTGGTATTGCTGATTTAGATTACCAATTCCATTACAGTTTAAATGTAAAATTTGTTTTAGAATTGTCTGAAATTTCTGCTGCATTATGTTGATTATTTTTACAAGTAACTCAGGACAGTGAACATATCCAACATATCGTCCTCCTCCTATTCTCCCCGCAACAATAACCCTGGGAGATTACTTGGGCTATGAGAAAGTGACTGGTCCAAAGTCACCCAGCCAGTTTTTCATGGCTAAGATGGGAATAGAATCTTTTTATTGGAAAGATTGAACAGAGAATTCCAGAAGTATATACTGAGAATATATACTCTCAGCAGTGTGTGTGTGTGTGTGTGTGTGTGTGTACATACATACTTACATACTCTCAGCAGAGTCATACAAGGTGTGAAGGTCATCCTAGCTGTCTGCTTCAGGCAAGTACGCATCTAAATTGAGCACCAGTTGTGTAGGCGAATACTAGAGGTGGAAGATACAGAAAAAGGATAATTTTATACTATGTGGGGAAAAAACAGTGGTAAACTGCTCCTGTATTTTACCAAGAAAGCCACATTAATAGAAAGACTGGCTTACTACTGAGGAAAAACTGAGCATCTTTTGGAATATAATGGTGTTTATGATGTGGCCAGTTTAAAGTCTTCCAGATGTCTAGTTGCTGAGATTTCCATGCAGGAAAAGAAAATCCAAAGATGCAAAGATAGAATTACAGTGGGAACATGAAATATAAGCATAAACTTGAAAAAGTTCAACATAATGAAGGGTGAAATGAATTGAATACACGTTGACATCTTAGATACTAGCAAATTGAAATGGATATTGGACACTTCCAGTATTCCACTGTTTACTACTCAGGACATGAACAACAAGGAACAGTATATTCAGCAAGGGCATAGCAATAATAGTATTTGGCTACTATGCTATCAATAACTGAACAGTCACAATTAGACTTAATGGGCAGTCCTTTAATATGACAATTCACATTTATGCTAAAACCAATGATACAGAAGAACAAGACATTGATGAGTTTTATGAACAAATTCAAGTTTAAATTGACAGAACATGCAAACAAGAATAGCGAAGTTGGAAATACAAAGGAGGAATCTTTTCAGATACTGCTGAAACCCAAGAAAGAGAAGCAGCAAACTGGATGTTAGAACAAACAGTGGAAATTGCCAAGAAGAAAAGAGATACTAAAGCCAAGAAAGACAAAGCTTCCAGCTTTCAGAGAGCTCTTAAAGAGAAAAGAAGCAGTATTACAATAACTTCTGTAATGACACTGAAGATGGAAACAGATACAGAAAATTGAGACAAGTTTCTCAAAAGATTTCTGAACCCAGAAAAGGATTTCAACTTCAAATTGAACCAATGGACTGATAGTAACTGACTCAAAGGAGATTAAAGAAAGGCAGAAGAAAACTGAAATAGTATGTAATAGAAATTTCAACAGTTAAAATATGTTAGAAGATATTCCCTAGTTACAAGAACTTCTCATACAATAGCCATAGAAAGAACAAAGAATAATAAAGATCTTAATCAAGCTATGCCAGCAAATCAATAGGGTGACATTGGGCCCAACAGACTGGAGAATATAAATCTGCATTCCAGTATCAAAGAAAGAATACTCAATAGAGTGTGCAAACTATTATACAATATCCTTAATTTCACATATTGATAAAATAATGCTTACCTCCAACATTGTTTAGATTCCTACATGGAAAGGGAGATGCCAGATGTTTATGCTTTAGAAAAGATTGAGGAAGAACATATCATTATGAATGCACACTGAATAATTGAATAAACCATAAAATATCCTCAAAACAGTATGCAGTTCATTAATTTCAGAAAGACTTTGAGTTTGTTGATTATGCCAAGCTGTGGAATATGCTTGTTGCTCACCATGTATATGATATATAAAGATCGCCAAAAGTAAAGAAGTTGCTTTTCTGCCATAGTAGTTCCTAATAAGCTAAGCAACAGTCCTGAGAAACTCAAAATGATATGCGGGAACCACATTCAGAGTTATATGCTCTGGGATCATTTTCTGTCTTCCACAGATTCTTAAATAGTTCGCACAGAAACATATCACCCAGACTTTGACTGGGAAAGTCCAAATGAGATCCCTGGAACTGTGAACTTATCTGGACTTAATTTGATTCTGTGATTCCTGATTTTGTGATTCCTAATCTACCCATCCCGTTTGGTTAAAGCTTTTGCCCTGTATAACTGCACTGGATGATAGTTTCCAGTTCCATTTTTCTGGAATGTTTTTACCTACTGTCTCTGTCTTAATTCGTGTTTCATACTCCTTTTGGTGCTTCTCCCCATCACATCAGTTTTGGTCCCATTCCATTGAACTGTAAAGAAATTTTTTTAAAATGTATAATTGTATTTAAATGCTCATGTTGCACTTTAAACTCACGTTAAGGTTCGGATAGAAAGGAATTTATTATTTATTTATTTATTTATTCATCCATCCATCCATCTCACAATAAAGATTATGGTCTTACCAGTCATTAGAGAAGGTTTACTATTTAGACTCCTGTCTATTCATCCTTGGGAGTTGGCACAGTGTATATTGTATTGTTGTCTTTCCTCCTTTGCATTATATTCTATGTATTCTGCCAAATAACGGTTTATCATGATTGGTAGGATGGAAGAACTGTCTGTCTCTTTTGCTATTAGTTGAACTACAAATCAGTCTTGCTACTTTTATTTTTTTGGCACAGATCAAAAACAGATCTTTGACTTACATTTCATTCATGTATATGTATATGTACATATGTATTTGTGTACACAAATACATACCATACATTGCATTGCATTGCAAACATAGAATCTTACCAAACATATTCTAAATATTTTGACTTTAAATTTTAAAGATCACATTTGCAATTTAGTGTATGTCACACTGAAGCTTCATACAGCTTCAGTGGTAAATAACATTTGATGTTTATCAGAGCATTCTGCAGTAAACTTAAGATGACAGTAGAAGATTGAGTTATCTGCCCTTTGAAGAATTTATTGCAGTATAAGATCTGTCAGAAACATAGACAAAATGAGAATATTCAATTAGATTCCAGCTTCAGTTAGCAAACACAATTTAGAATATTAACCAAATTCCCTTAAGGGGAAATCTTAAGTTAATTTTCTAGTGACCAAACAAAGACATTTCTGAAACATGGGTTTCTTTAAAAATGTAAGTCCTTAACTTTTAAAAATATTACTATTGCCTAATAAGCAAAAAAAACTTTTTATAAAAATTAAAAATAGAATTTCAGCATATGAATTGCAAATATTTCAAATCACTCATCACAATCCCTTGACCTCAAAAAAAAAACAAAAACAAAAAACTGCTCCACAGAGCAGTAGAAATGTCTGTTGAAAGCAGAATTTTTAAATACACACAGAAAATTGTTTGAAAAGCTTGTTAACATAATTTATGAATTCTTATCTAAAGTTAAGGAGTGTAATTAAAAGAATGAATGAATACCTTTATTATTATGGTCACTGACTAGTATTGCAAACAAAAACACGTTAAAAATAAAACAAAGAAAGATAGAATTGGAGGTAGGTTTGAGAGGGCATTATAGAAATCTAATTAACTGGCAGTATAACAAAATGTTCAAGGAGATTGAATCATACTGATCAGTTAACAATAGTACATTAAAAAGATTAGAATTCTCTGGGTATTTTACCAGGTTAGGAAATATAAGGCAGGTGCTTGAGTTCTTATAGAGAGTCCAGTGTAGCAGAACATGAGCCTCTTGTCCACAGGCACACAGTCTCAGTTGACAGTTGACTTTTATATCGATCCTATAAAACTGCTGTGGAAAAGCATTAAACCATGCTAAAACTAGTGCTCTTCGGAATTTGGAAACACTTCATGTGGTATAACAGCAATAGCATACGGCCCGTGCAGGTCACACCCACTCCAGCTCCGCAAAGGCAAAAAACATTGCAATATATTACAATAAGGCCTGTGATGCGATCGGCTTTGACACCCCTGCTATATATAGTATATCCTGCATTTCTTATTATTTTTTACAAATAACTCAAGGCAACGGAGATCCAATATACCTTCTTTCTCCTATTTTCCCCACAACTACCACCTGTAAGGTGGATTCACCTGAGAGAGAGAGAGTGGCTCAAGGTCACCCAGTTGGCTTTCATGGCCAATGCAGGACTTGGACTCCCTCTTGCAAGGGCTACCTAGAATATAGTTCTTAGGAATTTAGATTGGACCCTTTCAAGAGGAGTAAAGGCAATGAACTGTCCTAGCTGGCTACTGGATGGTATGGTAGTTGTTTGTAAGCCTTAATATAGCTTCAATGCTCCTTTGGTAAAATGAAAAGATTGAATTGTAAATTGCATTTATTAAGTTCACTTTATCCACTTGTTGCACAAGCAATGCAGCTGCTAGACAAACAGCAGCCTTCTTGGGAGGGAGGTTATCTTCTATCAGGGAAGAAGAAAGTTCTATAAGCTGTGAACTTTCCATTTCTGCCTGTAGATCTCATTCAAAAGAATTACAGGTGTTTCTCGCCTTATGACCAGAACTGGAATGGGAATTTCCATCGCTAAGCAATACAGTTGTAAAGCAAGACATCATATGCCTCCATTGCTTAGCAACGGTAATCCTGAAAGTCCTACTTACTGTTGTTAACTGAGAATCATGGGTTTTTAAGTGACTAGCCTACCCAATCTAATCCAATCCATTCTGTACTTGGTCCATCCCAGCAACAAACCTCAGTAAGGGAAGAGACTGCCTCCAACTCCCCCCCTCCACCTGCCTATGCCCCTCATCTCTGCCCTTTTGGCTTCCCTGTACCCTTCCTTGTGAGGCACTAAGCAAACCCAGAATCATGAGACTCTGGGACTGTTTGCTATGCCCAGGGAAGCTGCAACTGCCTCAGTCCTGTCCCAGCCACATTTGCCTCACCACCTTGTACTCCAAGATCTCTGCTGCTCTGTTGATTTTTTTGTCTTCTTGCTTCTGCTGCTGCTGAGGCATCACTGGCTCGGCTGCTATGCTATGCTGTGCTGTGCTGAGGCTGGGCTCTGTTGCATCCCCCCCCCAAAAAAAGTCAAAAGCAGCCGCAGAACTATGGGGCATCAAAAAGCCCCGTTGCACGACCAGTCCAGCTCCAGCCCGATTCACAAGCATGGAACAAAGAACCTTTTTCATGCACCATGACTCTGAGCCTCATCACATGATTACAGGGCTTCAGCAATGGCTATAATTTTGTGTGTGTGTGTGTCTGTGTCTGTGTGTCTCTGTGTCTCTGTGTGTGTCTCTGTGTGTATGTATATATGTATGTATAAGTATAAATTAAAAAAGCAAGTTAAAAAATAAAATAGAATAAAATAGCATAGATTCAGAGCTGCTTGCCCATTGTCCTCATTAGAATGCTCTGCTCCCTCCCCGTATTTGAAAACAATTAAACAATATGTAATTCTCCTTTAACATAAGAAGGATAAGAAAAGTTTATTTCATCATTAGTCCATTTTAAAAAGCCTATTTCACAGTTAATATCCATTCATTCTGTTAACTTCTATAATTACTCAGAATGAAAAATGAAAATTTGATTTAACTGTCCAATAAGCTGATGAAATATTAACCTCATTACAGAACAGTATTATTGTACTAATTGGTGTTTCTTTCTACAAATAGGCAAATTGAAAAATTAACCCCTTGATGTCTATGGTCTTAAAATACATTTAACTAAAACATATGCCTATCCTGATGGAGAAATGTGCAATGGTTTTACATTATTCAAACATGCAGTTTTTATGCGTTTTCATATTAAAAAACAAAATATACTTCAAATTATTATGAATATAGTCTCAAATGATATCAAACAGATGGAGAATTCTTTGAGACACATTTTCAAAAGCGCCACATGCTGACAATAAGCCCTTTTCTATCACCTCTTCCTTTATTCCCCCATTCCCCCCCTCAATTCTCACATGTTCATTGAGTACAATTTATTATTCTATAGATTTGACATTTAATGGCAAAACATATCAATATTTATTTGTATAACCTACAATACAATTTGTTCGCCCCATTTGCAAATCTATACATTATAATGTTAATTCGTATCATTATTATCCAGAAAGCTGCAGGAGTTGATGAAATACTAGCACAACTGCTTAAAAGTCTAACAAAATGGTGCAGTTAAATTGCTACACATGACTGATAAGCAGGTACAAAAAAAAGAATCACAGCTATGGCCAAGATCTATTTGTATTCTAATTCCAATAAGTGATCAAGACTAAAGAATGTTCAAACTGCTGAATAAATGCACTTATTTTACATGTTAGTAACATAATACTTAAGATTTGAAGTCCAGACTTTAACAGTATTGGGAATAGGAACTGATAAATATGTAAACTTGATTCAAAAGCGACATGGATATTGCTAACATTCAGAAGTTATGGGAAGGCAAAGAAGCTCCAAAAAAACAAGGACAGGTAATCCTCAACTTATCATCACAATTGAGCCCAAAGTTTATGTTGCTTAAGTGAGATAGTTGTTAAGTGTATTTTGCCCCATTTTACAACCTTTCTTGCCACAGTTGTGAAATGAATCATTGCATTTGTTAGTAGACTTATAGACTTAGACTTATATACCGCTTTACAGTGCTTTACAGCCCTCTCTAAGCGGTTTACAGAGTCAGCATATTGCCCACAACAATCTGGGTCCTCATTTTACCCACCTCGGAAGGATGGAAGGATGAGTCAACCTTGAGCCTGGTGAGATTCGATCTGCCAAATTGC
>JANHFL010005589.1:624901-636384 GCA_032468155.1 Oxyrhabdium leporinum
TACAGAGTCAGCATATTGCCCACAACAATCTGGGTCCTCATTTTACCCACCTCGGAAGGATGGAAGGCTGAGTCAACTTTGAGCCTAGTGTGATTTGAACTGCCAGATTGCAGGCAGCCAGCAGTCAGCAGAAATAGCCTGCAGTACTGCATTCTAACCACTGCGCCATCACAGCTCAGTTAAGTTAGTAACATGGTTGTTAAGTGAATCTGTCTTCCCCATTGACTTTGCTTGTTACAAAACATGATGACACTGCAAAAGATGATCCTGGACATCATAAATGTGAACCAGTTGCCAAGCACCCAAATTTTGATCACATGACCATGGGGATGCTGCAACAGTTGTAAGTGTGAAAAATGGTCATAAATCATTTTTTGCAGTGATGGAACTTCAAATGGTCACCAAATGAACTGTTGTAAGTCAAGGACTACCTACATTTTTGCTTCGTTGACCATACATAGCTTCTGACAATGTAGTCCAATTGCAATTATTTCTTTAAAAGATGGGTGTACTGAAAAATTGTTATGAAGACCAGGAAATAATAGTTCAAATATAATATGGAGCCACTAAATGCTTCTAAATTGGATAGCCTTCTAACCTTAACCATTTAATATCTGTAGAATATATCGTGAAAACTGCTCAAATAAAAGATATAAAAACTGGTGTTATAATTACTGGGAGAAACATAACCTCAGATATGCAGCTGGTGTAATGCAAGGAAAATTTTAAGGAAGATCTTGTTGAAAGTAGAAAGAAAGTGCAGAAGCTGATCAGTCATTGAAGATTTAAAAAGTTTTTGTTTTCAGTGTGTCGGTTTCACTATTTCATATTTGTATTATTTGTCTTCTAATGCTTATATTAATTGTATGCCTCAGGAGATCTAGTTAGACTGAACACAGTGAAAATTATTTTTAGAAATAATAAATGTTAGTTTAAACAGGATAAATAGACATTCAAATAGAAACTAGATTAAGCCTCATGATCAAATATCACAATCAAGTTTGTGACCCTATAAGAGAAGCCATTTTTTACATTAGGTTGTGATGCTGAATTTTAGGGAAGTTTAAACTCTCTTCTATGAATATATTAGCAAAAGACTATAATCTCTACTGTTTCTTTTGCAATATTTTCAAGTCAACTTTGTGCTATATACGTTAATGTAATATTTGCAAGAATAGACTTAGAAAAACTTTATTGTCACTTTAAATGTACACTAATTGGCATATGTTAAAATGAAATTTCATTGCATACATCTCTCAAAGGATCACTATCTCCAATATACATTACATAAACATGACAAAAAAGTATGCATACACCCACATGCCCACATATTGTATATTATGTGACACAGAGAAACAACACCGTCTAGTTCGGATCTATACATGTACATGGTGAGAAAAACGAATCTTGCGAGTTTACCAGATGGATGGCATATGGAACAAAGCTGTTACATAACCTGGTAGTCCTGTTAGAAATACTTCGAAATCTCCTCCCCAAGGGGAGAAACAGAAACAGATTATAAAGTTAGTGTGTGGGGTCTCTAATAACGCTTTGAGTATAAGCACGTAGCGCTTATAAGCAGTATCCTGAATAATGAGAAGCGAGCTTCCTATAATCATCTCGGCTGTCCTTAACACTCTTTGTATGGACCTTCTATCTGAGACACTGCTACCATCAAACCAAACAGTGATGCAGTTTGTTAAAACACTTTCAATCAAGCCTCTGTAAAAAGTAGCCAGAACAGAAGAAGAAAGACGGTAATGTAATAGGTAATGTTTTAAATGTGTGATGGTTGCTTTCATAAAATAATTCCTGTGCAACAACTTACCTATTTACAAAATGATTGCCATGATAGATATGGTTAGTTACAAAATACAGAAGCCAAAATGATGTTTTTCTTTGCCACCCATCATAACTTATCTTCATCTCTTTTCTTCTAGTAAGGTTTCATATACTATTTTATTTTCTAAGAATACTATGGAGCCTATATAAGACCCAGAGGCATTTTATAAAATAAAGCTAAGGATAAAGCCTGAGAATTCACAACAGGGTAACTTCTCATTAAAAAAAAGTTTACAAATAAGAGGTCTTTAAAAATTAAAGATGGAGCAAATAACCTAAAAAAGCAGTAAGGGGTGAGCGTGTTAATGTTTATGTTAGCATCTGTAGGCATCCTATTACTTGCTGGATTTAGAAACAAAGGATATAATATACTGCTTGCATCCAGATTTTCATTGAAATATTACATATTTTGCCTTAATTTTCAGTGATGTAGAAGAAACTTTCTGAATTTTGATACAAAAATATGAGATAAGGTTAGCATGTAGTAAAAATGAAGAATCAGTTTGTAAGGAAGCATGGATTTTTCATGAATGATTATATATTATTTCTCCCTCAGAGCTATTGCTCTTCATATGCAGCAAAAAAATTATGGATTTTCATTTTCTAAAAAAAAATATTTTAATAACAAATGAAAAAAACAAGGGGTATATTTTGCTGAAGTGATCAATACATTATAGTAATCCTTGTCAAGTTCACTAAAATATGTTTTATGTAAAAATTCAATAAAATACTTTTTATAAATGTGTGTACAGTTGTGTCTCTGTTTTTTAAAAACAATACTCCCCTCTTTTTTCTCTCTATCAAAAAGCATCTTTTAAGGGTCATTGGGAATTATGTGCGATGTTGCTGACACAGAAATCCTTGGGGCAAGCATGGATATTTTTCACTTGTACCCAATTTTGGATATTTACACCTTGTCTTGGGTAGAGCACAGGTTACACTCTGCTATATGAGCTGCATTGGTTACCAGCCTGTTTCCAGGTCAAATTCAAGGTTCTTCAGAGGTTGACCTATGAAGCCCTACATGGCATAGGAACGGCTTATTTGAGGGATTACCTCTTGCCAGTTTCATCTCTCATCCCACCAGATCCAATTGAATGGGCATGTTACCAGATCTATTGCCTAGGGAGATTCATTTGTTGGGCCCTAGGCAGTCCACCTGTTCTGTCATGGCATTCACATTTGGAATCTTCTAGAGATGAGATTGGTCTCATCACTCCTAAGGTGTTGAAGGTCCCTCAAGACTGGTTATGCCGGCAGGAGTGGGAAGTACATGGGACAGGTAACCTAGTGAGGTATCACCCTTACTATTAATATTTCTCCACCTATTGGTTTCTTTCTGTTTTGTTTTTGTTTTTATAGTTTTTAATGCTTTTTAATAATTATTATATAATGGTTTTAGATAATGACTGTTTTATATCTTTGCTGTTTCATTGGATTGTTATACACTGCCCAAGGTTGCTTTCTGGGTCTTGGGCGGACATATAAATTTGATAATAAACAAACAAACAAATATCTTCAAGTTTAGAAATAAACAAATTTTATTGTATCCTATGCATAGTTTAAATATTTTTTAAAAAGAAAGGTTTAAAGAAAGTAAAACAAGCTTAAGTTATTTGCCCAATGAAATCATAAACATCACTTCTCTTTTTAGTCTCAATGTGCCCAATATGCTGCTGATAGAAGAGAAGAGGAGAAGATGTGTGATCATCTTATCAGTGCAGCCAAGCATCGTGATCATGTTACAGCAAATCAGCTGAAACAGAAAATACTGAATATTCTTACTAATAAGCATGGTGCTTGGGGAGCTGTTTCATATAGGTATGTTGTTAATTATTATAGGCATGTCATTAATTATATGCTTCTGATCTGGTATTTTGAATGGATGTGAGCATTAATGATACAAATAACCAATCAATTCTTGTTCATGCAATTATTACATTGTAAGCATAATGTGGAATTTAACTGAACTGTAAAGTACTCCTTTAGCTTTCACTACTTCCTCTTCCTCTTTATGCTATCTTATTTCTTTCTGAGTCTTTATACTAACCCAATGAGCTCATTTCTCCTCATTTTTCTGAGGTGAGAACATGTAATAAGCTTCTTTTGTAAATTTTGGCAAAAGGAAGCAGAATTTACTATAGACTTGGAGATCTTGTGAGCAGTATCAATATAACTAGTGAGCCCAAAGTCTATCAAATAGATTTGACCATAATTAGAAAATGGTAGCCATAACCATAGCAGTGTATGTCAATCTGGAGTGAAATTAAATTAACTTTCTTTGCAGATTTAGGTCAAGATCACTTCCATAGAGATGGATGAGGAAAAGTAATGGTAGTTCTGTAATAAGAGAAAATAAAGATACTTTTTGAGTTGAGCTCCTTGTGATTGCATCCATTTGGTGTCCTTGGTAGCATTCCTCTACATTGCCTTGTTTTTCCCAGAATGTTTTCCCTCAACTTCTCAGGCTAACCAATAGTCTTAAAATTCTCAAGTGGTCACTTGAAATACTAACCAGGACTGGATTTGGTTAGTCATAACTATCTTAGGTGCCATTTCCCAAAGCCCAATTCTATAATCACATTAACAAAGCTAGATTGATTATTGAGTATGTTTTGAAAACATGTCAGTGCTTTTAAAAATGATGGTTGTCTATGTACTTGGTTGAAATATATTCTATTAAAACCGTTATTTTCTTAAGTTGAAGCTTGTACTGCATTGCACACATTTGTGGAAATCTGCAGAGGTGATAGGTAAGGAATAGCTTCTTAATTATAGCAACCAAATTTTGTAATCCTTTCAAAGGGAATCTTATCTAGTATTAAGGAAAGTAAATAATTTGTTTTAACAGGTTTTCAGGAACAGTAGATTGAATTTTGTTTTGTAGTCATTTAATATTTTGCTGTTTTAAAGAATATTGTTTGTATGTAATTATTTTTATTAAATACGAGTCACCCATAAAAATTATATTTATTGTAAAAATAGTTTATAAAAGTATATGTACAAAGAATGAAAAGATGAGTAAATGTTTTAATGGAACATGTTGATTTAAAAAAAAAACTTCACCTTTTTAAAAAATGCCAATATTGAAGTTGTAATAAGTCCCTTAAAAAACTTAAAATTTCTGACAATGAAACTTCATCATTGCCCTTAGTGTTAAAGCTTTCTGAAATACAACTGTCTGAGTAGGAAATTTTACATTTGGGTAAAGATAAAATAAATCCAGCTTTGATTTCTTGCCCTTAAAAGATTATAGCTCTTTATTTATTATTCTGTACAAATAATCAGAGAGTTATAGCAGAATCAGATTCTATGGTACTTTAATATTTCTTAATGTGTATCGTCTTTATTTCTATCAAATTTCAGAAATATTTTGGCTGTGATATTTTAATTCTCTGTATATAAACAAACAAGAAAACAAAAAATGACATTTTAGTCATACATATATTTCTAGTGAAAGTAAGGGATGTTTAATAAAGTGCAAAGGTTTTGATGATGGCATTAATAATAATGTCATCAATACAAAAGTTATATTTTCTATTGTAAAGCAGAAATCTTCTTTTGCCATGGTTGGTTTAATTTAATGTTGCATGGAGAAAAAATATATATTTTACATAATGTTATATAAAATAAACATGATGTTGACTTGCTGCCTCAGTTAGGATCTTATCCCAAACAATTTTGCCCAATAAATAACAGAAGCTATAGATATTTATATTATCTGTGTAGAGATCCTTCTCTGTCTAATGTTTAGTTATTTATAATTCCATCTTTATTGTTTTTAAAAATAACTCAAGCAGTGAACATACCTAATACTCTCTTATTGTTTGCACCACAACAGCCCTATGAGGTGGGCTGTACTGGCCCAAAGTCACCTAGCCAGCTTTCATGCCTAAAACGGAAGTAAAACTCATGATCTGATTTCTAGCCTGATACCTTAATCACTAAACCAAACTTAATATATTTGAAACAATTTTTCAATTTTTAAAATATTTTATTGTGATCATTCTATTTAAAGTTCTCTTACTTTTCAAATTTGTTCATGTGTTTGATACATGCAATTTCATATAGTAAGGCATCTTGTATACTTTTACTACCTTTTACTATGACTGTAAATTTAATTTTTTTTAGCAACAGGTGGAATCTTTATAGCCTTGGATAACATGGGTCCTGGGCAACATTTTTTCCTGTTTGAAGACATTAATATATGAACGAAATGTAGTGTTTCATTTGCTTCTGATGCACTATTTCCTACTCAGAAGTAATAGATCTGGATCATAATAGTTAGCTATAATTATCCATAATAATTTTAAGCAGTATTGATTCCAGTATGTATTTATTTAAAACCAGTGTTGGGCCAAACCACACAAGAAATTAGTATTTCATTTCTTATGTAATTTATTAAAAATGAATAGCATGTAAAAGGTAGGGCATATGAAGATCAGAATCATTTTTTGCCTGTGTGATAGTGCTTGAATAAAATATTCCTCCTCCTCTATTGTCAAGCTCACATCAGTCCTGAGTCTTGCTTGAGCGAATAATAAATTGCGATGGGGAGTCATTGCAGCTGGGGTAGTATGAAACTATCCTCCCTGGTCATCAAGCAACAATTCTGTCATGCTTCCCCTGCACTATTTGACACCCATGTCCTTGGTCCAACATGTAATAGAAATGTTAATAACTCTGATTCTGTCCGACAAGTGTTTTATGTCTGTATGCTGATCTCTGTTCACTGAGAGCAACATGTATGGAAAACTCTTAGTCCCTACAATTTTATGTGTTCATACCTGGATGCTGTCTCCACTCCATTTATGTGAATGAAAAATGTTTCTGGAGATCTGTCAGTCTAACTACAGTGAAATAAATTTATTATGGATAAACTTCATTTACATAAACTGCTGAACATCTAATATATGTTCATAGCAATGTCATAGTCTCTTTTCACATAGAAACCTGTTGAAATGAAGGAAATATGTATAGGGCAGGAAAGGAGAAGTATAAAAAAGTACATTCCTTTCTCTTTGTCTTGCAATAATTCCTATCTTTTTAAACATTGCTACCTATTGATAGCATTCTTATAAAAATGTACAGACATATACCTTTTTGCAATGTATGTATATTTTGTATGGTAACTAGAGAACAGGATTTACATCATAGTCTTAGGACATTATTAATTTGAGAATCCTATAATTTATAATGAAATATATGATTTTACTATAATTTTTATAGGTTAAATTTTAATATTCCTGATTGGTGTCATTCTAAGGCTGTCAATTCAGAGGCCTCCAATTACAGACAAAGAACAAAGAACAGTTCTAGCATCAACACTTGGAATTATTTATTGCTCTATCTTATTTAAAATAGTGCGTTTTTAAAAAAAAACCTTTTTAAAAAAATCTAAAATATTTTTTTTAATCAGCTACTAAAGCTTATTTAGAAAATGTATTTAAAACATATATTAAAGCATTATAGAAAACATGCTCTTCATCTTTATGACAGCATCTTCTTTACTTCAGCAAATGATGGTTATTTTTCATCAAATACGCTAAAGTAATTTTCAAGCATGGAATGATGGAGTGGGGCGAGATAAATAGAAATATTAGATGAACTGAGGTAATATACATGTCCAATTAGAATGGGACAGATGTGGGGGGAGAGAATACAATCTCAAAGCTCAGCATCCTGACTACATAACAATTTTTTTCACAGTTTAAAATGCTAGGATATTGCATTCTATTTTAGCAGTGACTCTCTTACTGTATTTCACATATCTTTTAATAACCTTTTTGAATGAAAGTTTATGAAATAAATTTCAAGATTATTTTCTGTAAGCTGATGATGCATGTTCTTTTCCTGAAGTTATATCAGAAAATCAATATTTGTAAAATTGAAACAGTATAGGCTTATATTGATCTATGTGGCTAAATCAAAACTACAGGCTTTGTAGCAGCTTTCTCAGACAGCTACCTACCTACCAGTGGCAACTATCAATTTTAGCTTTCTACTGATAAATCAGCTTGAAAATTGGATGTCAGATTTTTTTCAGTGAAGTAGTGATTTTTTGTATGCCCTTTAACCTTTTCTTATATATTAGATTGGTTTATAAGGCTAAGCTTACCTTCTGTAGCCAATTTGTTACAGAGAGAGGGGGGGGAGAGAGAAAGAGAGAGAGAAAAGAAACACTTTTGAATGGGAATATTTGCACAAATAAAGTTCTTGAAACAAATTTTATTTCCCATTTTATATTTGCTTGTTGACTTAATATAAATATTTTCACATTTTCTTTCAAAAATAAACTTAATATTTTAGATAGATTTGTATTCCTGATATTTAAAATAAATTCTACCTTAATATGGCAGAAAGCATTGCTTTAATAAATGAGGACATCTTGATTTGTTTTTGTGATATTTAACAATTGTTAACTACCAGTTACAATTATGAAGCAAGAGTTTCATTTGTTAAATTCGTACGCGTACTTCATCTCCCTTTTTTGTATCTTATGACATAGAAACACAAATCTCTTCTGAAAGCAGTTGTATAGTATTTGTTGACTCTACTCCAAATCATAAGTTAACTTAGAATATTAAGAATTCTTCTGTTGGATAATTACTACTTGCTGGAGAAAAATGTGGCATGTATTGATCTAGATGGAAGTATTTCAGTAAGTTTCCCTTGGTTAATAGTGTCATCTATTAACAGTTGTTATAAATAATAACATAGAGGCACATTGTAATTATTTTGTAATGAAATTAACTTTTATTCTTTTCCGAATCACCTTCACTCATGTTTTGTTAAACTGAACAGCCTTGTCCTTGATAGAACAAGCTTCTTCCTGCATTCCTGATCTACATAAATGTCTAGCCTCTTAAAATAGTAATGCATTTTCTTTATTAATACAAAAATAAAAACTTTACCATAAGATTTTTTGGCATAATCATTCAACTGCCTATCTGTTTTATGAGAGCTGAAAGCAGATACGTAGTGCTCTGTCCTTCAGGTTTTCCCAATGATAGTAACCTAGGCGTATAGGTTACTATACAGTAGGTTAGGTTAAGTAAACATGACTGGCCCAAAGACACAAGTGAGCTGCCATAGCAGAGAATGGGATTCACTTAGATTCCATAGTCTTTATGAAAATAATATTGTCTTGCAACAATAACTTCAGTAATGTTACATTGCGAAGTAATTCTTCTATTTCTTAAAGGTAAATATCAAGTCAAATCTATTATTGCCCTGTTAAAATTACTGGAGATAGTTCCGTAGATTTGATTCTAAAAATTATGTGAATCAGTCTGTTCACATATCAGCAGAGATTCCATATCAAGAAAGCATATATTTTATCACCAATTAGTCTCACTGTTAATTTTTTCTTGATGCTTAGAGCTATAGCTTTTTTTTCTGTTTTTAGCTGACTGAGTAATACAGATGATATATTGTTACTATGATATTTATAGACTGGACTGTGACCTCTTGTCTTTCTGCTTATAGTCTAAATTTGGATAATTCATCCATTTTCATAAATCTTCTGTATAGTTCTTTGATCGCAATTGGCATATTTTTCATCTTTCAATATTGTCTCTAGACTGTTTCATACAATATTGTAAGAAGGCCTTCAGAGTTTAAAATATTAAACACAATTTAATATACATAAGAAACAATGAGAAATATTTTGGTTTGGGCAGATAGGTCATGTTACATGTCTCAGGAATGTTGAATGTACATGTAAAGTAAAACAATTTCAGATATCAGCTGACCAATGTCAGATGCTTTTGTTTAATTGCTAATGTTATGGTATATTAATTTGCTTCTGAAAGTGTAGTGGAACCAATGAAAGAGGTGAAGTATATGTTACCTACAGTAGAAAAGCACTTAATTTAAACAATGTTGGTAAGATATATTAAAATCACATGAAGAATATAATTGATGATCTTGAGTATTATTAACCACAAGAGATAACAAAAGTAATTTTTTCTGGAGATCTTGACATCAGGAGAAGTGTAACTGTTTTAATTTTATCAAGTTTAACAATGCTAATGATGACACTTAAATACAATGAGCTGAAATCTGTTGCACTTATCCATCCTTACTAAACTAATTATACTATGCAGTACTTTAAGATCAGCACCATAGCATTTGATAAGGTTATAATTGTAAAAGCAAAGAATATGGAAAAAGAATAAATGATCTTTAATTTTAGCAAAAAACAATAAAAAAGTAAACAATTAAAGTACATTATTTGATTTATGCTTCTAGCACATATAAGTGTACAGGGTTTTTTTCCCCTAAAAGATTTATTAAACTGGCACTACGTGTGGAAGAGAGGAAATTTATAAGCTTCCCTTGTTGAGATTTGTGATTGCTGGAGTAGGCTTGTTTTTTCTTTTAACATATTGTTACATATCTTTATATGAGGCACATTAATCTGTGCCTCAGGCAATCTGTGAAAGAATGTGATAAGATCATACAAAACATTGCATACAATAAGGTATCAAAAAATAGAAAATCTAAAGATCATATGAATATAAAATAAAATGTAAGATATTTTCTGAACTTCTTAGGGGTGGTGCTAGGATATTCATATATGCAATCTTTTTTCTTTCCTAGTTTTCATGTTTTACTTATCTAAACTAAACATTACCTTTGCTGAAATTTTGAAATTAGTAGGTAAATAATTATTTGGAGCTATAAAAGTCTGGTTCTGATTTTAAGCTATATAGCAATAATATTTCATTTCAATGTAATTGTCAGCAATAGAAAGCAAAATTAGTTGAAACAAATCTACTGTATTTAGCTAGCAGTGTATCCATTTGTAAAAGAGACCACTTTATTTTTCCTCCCTAAAAATCCAATAAACCACTATTATACCCATTTTAAATTATTCCACTGTTACATTCTTGATGATGATAGATGCCTATAATCAAAGCAAGAACCATTTAAAATAGGAAATACCATTTTCCAACAAACACATTGTTATTCTCTGACCCTCAGAGTATTAAACTGCAACCTAAGCCACTAGCTAAGAACATAGGTTCACTAACACAACTTCATCAAACAAAAGTTTAGTAGCTGAGGTCAATGTGTATATTGTAAGGACTAGCATATTAAGTGTCTCCCTTTTAAAGCTTTATATACAGTAGGAAAATTAAATAGATAATACCACTAGATTATGAATGAATCAAAATCTGTGTAACAAATTCACAACCTTGTAATTTAGTTAGAATGTTGATATTACTTTATAACAAAGTGAAAGATTAGAAAACTTACTGAGCTGCACATACGCTGCTGAACTTTATAGGTTTTTCAGAATATAAAAACCTAATATTACATTTAGAGGAACAACCAATCATTTCCAGAGCTCATGTAAATAACTGTAGGCTGATAAAATTACGGGAAATGACTATACATGATCAGAATGACTTTCATCTGCCTTTTGTTAGGGCAGGCATTGATTTCACTTTTCAGCTGTGAACAGCAAGAGGCCAGCTGCGGCCAAGAAGGCAGCAAGCAATGAACTAATGTCAGATTGGGCTCTCAGAAAATGCAGCCCTGAAATCACTGGAAGGAAAGGGATGGATGGATGGGATAGATAGATAGATAGATAGATAGATAGATAGATAGATAGATAGATAGATAGATAGATA
>JANHFL010005590.1:22583-33427 GCA_032468155.1 Oxyrhabdium leporinum
AGATAGATAGATAGATAGATAGATAGATAGATAGATAGATAGATAGATAGATAGATAGATAGATAGATAGAATGGATGGATCGGATGGATGGATGGATGGATGGATGGAGGGACGGAGAGATAGATAGGATCGATAGATAGATAGATAGATAGATACCACACTTATTTCTTTTCAACTACAGCTAAATCTCCTGTGTTACGAGCTAAGATTTTGTACTTGAAAATCCCACACTTTCTTAACCTCCTCGTTTTGACTACTTTTTCAGTAAGTTAATTATTGATTGATTGATTTTTTTTTACAGATGTTCCAGTGAATCATTTTGGCAACTGTGTTGTGTCCTGGTTTATAATCCATTTGTGCAATCTTCTTGCACAATTATTGCATTATTATTATTATTAAATTGTAAGCTTGTGTTCAGTGACTATGTTATTTTTTATTGGTCTATTTAGAGACCATTTGGCTAAAAAGCAGGTTTATACTATTTTAAAATTTAAGATTGTACCATTAAAATGATAGAAAGTTGATTTAATAGCATCTGGTTCCACATATTCCTTTGTTGACAGAGCAGATGTGGGTGGGTGTTGCAGAAAACTGCGTTCTACAGTGGGGGAAAAGAAATAAGGTAGCAATTTGAAGTGTTAAAATCTTGTGGCAGCAGCCATAAGTCATTTCTTTATGTGTATCCTTGAGAACTATTGTTCTGGCTAGCAATTCTAACACGTAAAGGCAGCTAAGGATACTAGGTTTAATAAAGCTATAGAAAAGGAAGAACTAGTAATTGTATCTATCTTCAATCTTCCTAATGGCCACAGTTGCCAGTTGGGAAATTAGGAGTTGCGTGTTACAGACAGCACTTTCTGTGGGATGGAACTATAAAAGAGAAAATAAAAAAATAATAATTGATTTTTCATTTGTAGTACTTGACTTCTAACTGGTTACAACATCTGAAATCTTCCATTTCTATTCCAATGTATAGCCAAGAATATTTCTGGTCATGTTTGGAAAAATATTGAATTGGGTGGAAAGGTATGATGAACCGTGCAACAATCTCTCTTTCATTTCAGACTATGATTAATTTATACTGTGATAGAAACCCTGTTGTGTTGTTCTTGCCCAGATATTTTTAAAAGGTTTCTAGTCTGTTTCATGAATTTCTGTGATGTGTATATTATTTATGTATAATATTCACCCACTTTATTGATTCTATACTAACCTACTGTCTTTATGCTGGCTATTCGCCTTTTTAAATAAGATGAGTATTTCAACTGAAATATTTCCAAGGCTGAGTATCAAACCACCAAATCTCAACAACATTTATCAGATCATATACTTTGCTTTATTAAGATTTCATGTTTCACTCTTCGTACATTAATCAGGCACTGAATGGTATTCCTTCAAAGACTTGTGCAATTCACAGTCCCTAAATTGAATAAATGCATTTTCTAGGTATGTGTACAATTTCTGCACCCCCACTATATATCGAGAAGTATTGAGAGAAAGACGCATTGCCCCTATTAGTTAGGAGTGATTAATGTTTACTTTGGTTTGTAGACCTCCTAATAAAGTCTTTTAATTAACTTTAATACACGTGGCATTTCAGCTCTCTAGAGATAGACGTTAGATCCAGTGGGAATTTCCAGGAATTGAAAATTGAGTGATCACTTTTCTGAAGGTGAAAATTAGAGATTACTATCGGTTTCTATAGTGGGCCCAAAAAATTTTATTAGCCTCATAATATTTGAAAACAGGTACTGTAACATTTCTAAAGGTGTTCTAATCTGTTTTTAAGCCTTTGTTTTTTTTCCTACTGTGTAGATTTCATCTGTTTTCATTGCAACAGAGTTTGCACTGACCATGCTTACAATTATGTTGGAAGGTTTGGTGATCTAAATTTACAGATTAGTTCAATGTGATGTGCAGGGACATTTCTTAGAATTAAATTAATCACTGAACAGCAGGAACAGAATGCTTTTATTTACTGTTTTCAAGAAAGCTATTTCTTGGCCATCCTTGCAATTTATCCCAGTTTATTGTTGTTACTCCCTTTCCTGTCCTCTTTGTCTCCTAATCATCACCCTGTTACTAGAACAATGAGTCTTGTTTTATCTTACAATTACTAAAAGACTGCCAGTAATCATATTTTATCATTGTTTCTATCTTTTACCCCTAAAGTTCCAAAGCAAAATTGTCTCTAGGTATTTGCATGTGTTTCTCATAGATGGGTTTATCTTAATGTTATTTCTAAGTAAGTCTTTTTTAGTTCCATTTTTAACTGAACCAGATATAAGCGAGTGCAGAAAACTATGTTTTTAGTGTGTTTGGTTAAAAAAAAAGTGAAGCATAAATGAAGTCCTGGGGAGTCTTCAATCTGTTAAAAAAGTTTCAATCTGATAAAATACAAGTTTCAAAAGTTTCAATCTGAGAAAGTTACTTTCTTGTCATTATGTAGCATTTCAAGGAGTTACTTCTGTATCTGGTTACAGTTAATTAAATAATCAACAAATCAATTATGACACAATACAGTTGCCTCAGTGTGGCTTTTGGAAAGGTAAACTGGAAGCAGAGGCTGTGTGCATAATCACCTGAGCTACTTGGAGGGAGGTTTGCACACTATAAAAATATTACAATTCTACATCTCTGAACAATATTTGGACATTAAAACTCTGGTGACATTTTTGTAATGTTTTCTGAGCAGCAAGCAAGAAAATGGCTATTGGAACAGATCCTCTGTGAACAGGTAAATCTCTTAACCATAACTGGAGTATGTTTAGACTTTGGTTTATGTGGGAGATGCACGAAGAATTAAATGTCCCTGAAAAGCAGCAATTTGAGATGCTTAGAATCCTTTTGCCTGGTGACTTGTTCAGTTTTGCAAAGGCTAATTTCTCATCCTAGCCCTTTCCTACTTACATTCAGAAATTACAAAGATCCCAGTATCTTTTCTTTTGTAGGTAAAAAGTAACTTGAGGAAGGCAGCTTTGATCAGAAAGATGATAGATGGAACCAAACAAGCAACCTACACACAATTGCACTGGAATGGCTGCTGCCTTTTTAGTTTAAAAGTCAGGTAGTTGGATATGGGATTTTGACTGATGACTCAAAAGGAAAACCCATAATTGGGACCTAGAATAAGATACCAAACAGTCCTGCAGGCTGCTGGCAGGAATTCTATCTGGCACATCATCCATCCATCCATCTATCCATCCATTTTGGAGCTCATTTCTATGATCTTAAATTATACAGATGAATTCACCAATAGGACATCGAGACAAATGCTTTAACTATGTCCTTAAATTAGCTTTTACTAGGTAAAGTATTTGGTAGACCAGACTTCCTATCTGGTGCAATTTGCAGCAAAATAATCTCCTCTAGGAATGTTTTCCTGATAGAGCTGTGTGAACTCACTTTTGGGACAACTGCCAGATATGTGTATATCTGTGTGCTTTATTTGACTCTTGATCCCACTTATTACACATGTTTGGCCAGCATCCCAGAAGGAAGTAAGAATGAGCAAATGGATGGCTTTACATGAAGAACAGCTTTATTATTTTGAAACTCATATTCTAGCATTAAACATTCTGTAGTCCTATGGGAGCTGCCAAGCTTTACCTCTCCCTGGAGCAGTCCCACATCCCTGCTTTTACACTAGAGTAGCATTTAATAATGATTACAGGTCCTCGACTTACGACCACAATTGAGCCCCAAATTTCTGTTGCTAAGTGAGCCAGTTGTTAAGTGGGTTTTGCCTCACTCTGCGGCTTTTATTGCCACAGTTGCTAAGCGAATGACTGCAGATGTCAAGTTAGTAACCCGGTTGTTAAGTGAATCCCCATTGACTTTGCTTGTTAGAAGGTCGCAAAAGGGGATCACATGACCCTGGGACATGGCAAATGTCATAATAATATGAAGATAATGTGAATATATCAATATGAACCCGTTGCCAAACATCCGAATTTTAATCCCGTGATCATCAACATGTTGCAACGGTTCTCAATGTGAAAAGCAGTCATAAGGCACTTTTTTTTCAGTGCTGTTGTAAGTTTGAATGGTCACTAAATGAACTGTTTATTCTGTCGCTCTGCTGTTCATTAAAGCAATCTGTCACTGTTAGATAACGGGCATCTTTCCAAAAACAGATGGAGCAGCTTCTTTGCTTTAAAGCACTGAGCCATATTGTTCCTGGTTTTGTTTTCGTTTTTTTTCTTAAATATGACCATGAGTAAGAAGGAAACGCTGTGGTTTTTTTTGTCTCAGATACACTGCGTTATATAGCCTTGGAGTTGCACAAGCAATTATGCATTTCTGCTTATGGTAACCTAAAATCTGTTGAAGTCTTTGTTTGAAGCCAAGTGTGATCTTCCCAGTGATTTTGCAGATCTAGTCTGTAACTAATTGTTCCTTTACAGTATTTATATGTGTTTTAATTTGCTGGACTATCCTTAGTGAGATGGAGGACACAGAAAGTCAGAAAGCCTCTGTGTAGCATTATGTTCTTTCTGTACTGTTCATGTTTATATATGTTTTTGGTGAGTTTTTTTATAAGTAATAAATTGTTTCAGTGTAATATGTTTATCTGATTATATGTTCCCCCCCAAAAAACAAACAAACAAACAAACAAGCATCTTGGCATGGAAACACAGCAGAAAATACCGGAGGAATGAAAAATATTTGCAGAAGTCAAGTAGATCCTTCCCGTTTAGAGAATATGCTTTCAAATGATGTGATTAGCATTTCTTCCAGAGGGCAGCACAAATTAGCATTGGATGATGGTGAGAATTACGGGGCGGGGGGGCGGGGGGGTGTTGCAGCTCAGAGGGATTCTGCCATCTAGTTCACTGCAGGTCTTTCATCATTCATCATGATGGACTTTCCCCAATGATGGTTTTTAGTAACATGCCCTGATTAACTTTTGTCCAAATTGGTACCTTTCGTTTCTGAAGCAGCTGTTCTTTGTTTCTATGCCGATGACTGTAATAAAACAGAACAACGAGTTGTAAGAGACTTTGGAGGTCTTCTAGTCCAACCCCCTGCTCAAGCAGGAGACCCTATACCATTTCAGAAAAAGTGGTTGTCCAATCTCTTCTTAAAAATCTCCAGTAATGGAGCACCCACAACTTCTGAAGGATGTTTTGCCTAATAAAGTACTATTGTTCTATGGTCTATTTTTTGGGAAGAACGTCCTAGGTTCATGGTTGACTTCGTGTCTTTGTGTATTCAGTTATTTCTGTTTTTGTTTTAATCAGTTTCTCTGTTGATAAAAATAACAGAGATATAGAATAAACTATCTGCGTAAAGATAAGATAACCTTGATTGTAACTTTTTTCCCGTGAACACACTGGTACCCATGGAAAAAATGAAATTCTGATGCCTGCTCTCAAAAGAATACACACACACCCCTATACACATACACACATGCTAAAAGACAGTTTGTTCATATTTTTCTGGAATATTAAGACTGTGCAATACAAGAATTGTACAGTTTTGAAACATAGACTCCAAAATGCAATTTGTGATATCCTGCAGAGTTGCTCTGTTAACGTACAAAAAGTAACCTCAAAAGTCTGGTGGGCCCAGCTGTTCTGGAAACCTATTCAGATCTTTGCCATTAAATATGTCCAGCTGAAATATTTCTTCTCCCCTTTTGTGTTTAGGTGACCTTCACGAAAAGGAAGTTTGGATTAATGAAGAAAGCCTATGAACTAAGCGTGCTTTGCGACTGTGAAATAGCACTCATAATTTTCAACAGTTCTAACAAGCTGTTTCAATACGCCAGCACCGATATGGACAAAGTTCTTCTCAAATACACAGAATACAACGAACCCCATGAGAGCAGAACTAACTCGGATATTGTCGAGGTAACAAATTACCCATTCCCTACTTCATGTATAATAATTGTATTAAATATTAAATTAGTAAGTGGTATTTATTTTGAAGAAAGATCATTGTTCTCTTCAGTTCTCCTTGCTAGTTTCGTGTAGTGGTTAAAGTGTTGAATTGGGTGGGTGGAAACCCTGATTCTAGTCTATCCTGAGCTATAAAATCTCATCGGATAAATTTGGGCCACTTTGTCTCTCTCTCAGCCCAACCTAGCTACCGAGTTGTGGGGTAAATGGAAACGCCATATATGCTGCTGTCACCTTCTGAATGAAAGGTGGCATATAAAAAATAAATCATTGTCATTATCATCATCTTCATCTTGAACACCTTCTAAATAAACAATCCTGGAGATGAGTCAGGGACATTAGCCATTAGATTTAGGGTGCTTAGATTTATTTGGCCAGGTTTAAGTTACTGAAAGCGGAGTTTCAGTAAGTAGAGGTTTTTAGTGGTTCTTTAACAATATTCACTTGGGGTAAAAAATTGAAGATAGAGGAGATTTCAGGAAGCTCAAAAGCTGAATAGTCGGATATAATTCCACAGATCTGGGGAATCTCTTCTCTGTTTCCAGTTCTTTCATTCTTTGTGATAAAAAACTATAATATGTTGAGTTTTTAATTCTGGCTACATCCTTTAACTGCCAGTACTTCGAAACAGAATTTCCAAATAATTCCTGGTCCATTTTAAAATTCTTGCAAATGATAATAGCACAGTTTGCCTACTACAGTACAGTACAGAAAATGCATTATGTTCCATGTTCAAGTATGTATGTGTAATCAGATGGATTTTACTCTTCCTTAAAAACAAAAACCAGATACCCTGCAACATCTTAAACTAAGATGTTTCTACAAAATGTAGATTAGATTTTTTTTCTTGAGATTTAAGATACACTGATTGATATTCAATCTTTTCCTGTCTCCAAGAAAGGCCTGTTTGAAGTACATAAAAAAAGGAAGCTTCTCGGGACATACTACCATATTTCGTGTAGTCCTCCAATCTGTCAGTTTTTCATATACTTTTTGCAGGAATACTTCTGCCACGATATATTTCATGCACAGATTCCTTCTATAGTGATTGAAATAGCTTATTTGCTACGGTGTGCATGCTCGTCATGAGCAGTATATGATTTCTTGATTTAAAAGCAATATTCAGTACTTTGGGACATGTGATAATTCTCTATATGTAGTCTTACATTATGTCATATTTTTGGCTGATCAAAACATTTGAGTTCATAAATTAAGGGCCATTTTATTAATTGCATGGGAGATTGGATAGAACATCCTTCTCTATCTGTAAAGAGAAGAGCAAATCCACACCCCACTGCTTCCTGCTTGCTGGAGGTCTAGACTAAATGCTGGTCTTTAGAATACCGAGCTGAGCAAAGAAAGGGTCCTTCCTTTCTTCGTATCTGCAGGGCTTTAAAAAAAACACAAAAAACCCTTCAAATTTGTTTTGCTTCCAGTGGCCTTTTATGTATGGAGAGCGTGAGTTTCCGCATAAGATTCTCTTTGTATATTACTTAAACAGAATCCCAGTCATAATGAAAAAAAAAAAAGATAATCAGAGATCTTTTGTAGGCCCCACAGATCAGCTGTTCTCTTTGCGGAGTAACTAAAAAAAATGATTTAATTCTTATGATCATTCTAAAACGGATTCTTTTTTTTCCTTATTAATAATCCCATTTACAAATGAACCCAACATTTGTTCTTTTTAAATTAGAAAAGCTACTTGTGTGGCAGTAAAATGTTGTTTTTCTTCAGGCTGTAAAAACTCCCCAGCCTTGTGTCCTATCCTTTCAGGTTTCTTTCCCCCCATTTCCCTTCCCTTCCCCCCCATGAGGGTTTCTCTCCCCCCTGCCTCCCCATTGTGGATCGTTGAGATAGCTTTTTTAAGGTAATGCTGTAGAAAATGACACATCTATAAGATGTTTATTGAGTGGAGCAGATGGCAGCAGTTGGCTAACCTTGTTTTGGTATAAGCACCTAAGCCAAGTCAGTCCTGGCTAATATTTCAGTAGGAGATTTTCAGACGATACTATAGGTAATACTCTATAGGCTCTGCTGAGAAGATGAAAAAAAAAATCTTCCCAGAAGAAGACAGTGACAAATTACTTCTGTATTGCTGCCAAGAAAACTGCAGATCTATGAAGTCACTAGTAGTTGAGCTTGATTTTAAGGAGGCTTAACCTTAAAAACCATGTAGAACTGGGAACATGCTGGATGATATGCAGGGATTAACTTCTTAGTTAAGGATGTAAAGCTTCTGTTCAGGAAAACAATTCACCCATGGGAATTTCTTCCTGAAGAAAGTATAGCTGTTAAGTGCCTGAAAGACTCTTATGAATATTAATCTTTCTTCCTAGCTTACCAAAGTGTTAACATTATTGAATGTATTCATACTAAATTTCCAGCAGTCATTGATTTAATTTGGGAAGATATTGTAAATTCCCCCCCCCCCAATAAATTATAAAGTTTTGAGTAAAGTGGGATGCATTTTGAGTAAAGTGGGATGCATTTAGTATAAATAAACATTTGAAAAAATGTTTACTTCTACTAAACAAACATATTTTGGTTCATTTGTGTATTAGAAGTGAATGTTCTTTCGTAGTAGACTTAGCTACAAATGGTAAGGGGTAAAAATAGGTCTAGCAAAGCACCACTCTTATTGTTTAGGAAGGCCAATCTGTTAGACACTTAGTATTTCTAGAAAATGTTGAGAACTTCTCACAAAGACATTTCCTCCCTGAAAATCAGACGTGTGTAGTGAACAGTTGGTACGGATTCTGTGTTTGTTCCAAGCAAATTATAGTGAGTGGATTAAAATGGAATGAAATGCAACACTTTACTGACCTTCAGCAAACCTTATTTTATATACCTTTGTAATTACATTTCCCAGTGGCTGGGATTTGGCCAGCATCATGAAAAATCTGGGATATGAAGGACTCCATGCACTGGATCATACAAGGGTGCTTGGATACTTGATGTTGTTAGATGAAGGATGGACGTCAGAGTTCCCAGCAGCTGTGCAGCTATAGATCAAAAGTTTTTAAGCACAAAAGAAAATGGTATCAAACAATGGGACTATTTCTTTGGATTCCAGTATAGCAAGATCAAAACCATGGTTTCAGTTTTGCTGCCAGGTTGCTTTCCTATCTAGACTGATAGAAAAAGGATATGACATAATTATGTTTTTTAGCAGTTACTGTTTAAATAATAATATAAAATTACAATAACTGGTCAGTTGTGGAGAGTACGGATTGATCTGCTAAACAGGTTGTCTTTTGGGAGAGGTTTGATTCTTTTATGTCATTGCAATCCTAGAAATATTAGGTCTGTGTGAACAGAGAAACATGTAGAGTATTTTGTAATGAGGTTTAATTAGTAGGAGAGCTTTTTTTATCTCACTGAAAATTCTTGATGTTTTCATGTTTGTTGCTTCCAATAATTGACTTGAATAAAACATATCCAATATATCAACATTTCAGATTTTAAGACTAGTGTATAGCATTTTAATTTATTTAACTTATTTCAACTCAGCAGTGTTACCATTCATCCATAATGGAATTTGACTGCTGTATTTTGGAAATGCCCTAGATAACGTATTGTAGTAATCAAGTTCATTTGTGACCAGTATACATGAATCAGGATAGCCAGATCTGCTCTTTCAAAGCAGAATTCATTGTCCATGAGAAAGTGTTTTATTACCGTAGTTATATTATTTTTGGGGTCTTTTTTAAATTATTTTAGAGTTTTGAAATTGAATTAAATGGGTTGATTCAAACATGCATGATGCATTTTAAGAATAATGCTGTGAAGCATTATAATTTATTTTTATTCTTGGTGAGTAGCAGTCTAGTTATATGTCATTTTCTGCTAGAAGCTTATCTTTGAAGAGATGACAAATTCAGTATAACTCCATAACTTAATTTAAATTGACACAATTCAGATAATTGTCTAAATATTATCCTACTTCCTTGTTTGTGCATGCAAGTCTAAAAAAATTGCTACTCACATATGAAAGAATGAGCTTTACTGTGACTTAAATAATGTTTTTTTTTAAAAAAACAACAACCTTGAACGCTTTAGAGATTGTCATTCTGCTACTTACTCAGTGTATTTATTTTCCCAATATGTCAATATATTTGCATAAGCCGGTGAGCAAAGAATTCTGTGACGAATTCTAGTTTACTGTGAGTATATTGTTCATACTGTAGGATTTGGCTATTCCTGCTTAACCTTTTTTAATTGCTAAAATAAAAAGATTGACAGCAAAGACTTCGTGGAGATGTTCATGCAGTTTTCTTGGCACAGTATGCAAGTAGCTTGTTATTTCCTTCTTGGAAATGTGTTCCTGCCTAATTCTAATAGTTCTGGGATGCTCTGATAGGCTTCTATCCAGACAGTAACCCCTCTTGATTTCCTTAGTTTCTGAGCCTAGATTAGGTACATTAAGTCCTGCTGCCTGCAAAATATGCCGCCTTCCTATGTCTACTTCAATAGAAAGATAGAAATTTTCAGATCCGAGCAGGTGAACAAGCTGTGGAAGCTCCTCCTGTTATTTGTTCTGGGCAAACCTCGCCTTTTCCTTCCATTGCACCTTTGGCTTGTTGGTTCTTGGCATCCTTGGATAGGACACCCAGCAGCATCTGCAAACAGAGGTAGGGGGTCAAAGGGCAGCCTAGTTAAAGCGGCATTGCCAGACCAGCTCTGCCCTTTTCTGTTTGAGTTGCAACCTTGCATGCGGGGCAACGGAAGGGCAGAACATGCAGAACAGCTCAGTGGTACTGTTTCATCATTCTGATAACAGCAGCCAGATCCTTTTAACACTGCTAAGAAGACTGTTTTGTGAATGCATAGCTTTAGGTTATGATATTGGAGTTAATTTACACATGCAGAATTTGCAGTACCAGAAAAAAGGAAAAGAAAAGAGAGGAAGGTGAGGAGAGGAGAGGAGAGGGAGGGAGGAG
>JANHFL010005590.1:33527-57215 GCA_032468155.1 Oxyrhabdium leporinum
TCTTTCTTTCTTTCTTTCTTTCTTTCTTTCTTTCTTTCTTTCTTTCTTTCTTTCTTCCTTCCTTCCTTCCTTCCTTTTTTTTTCCTCTTTTGTAGTTTGCTAAATTTAGCCTTACTCTAAGTAAGCCAACTCGGCTGGCTGAAATCCTTTTTTTTTTATAATAATAATTGTAAGCCAGAATTTGATGTCGGACGTCTGTTACTTGCATAGTTTAACAGCTGGGTTGAACTTTATACGCCTGTGAGACGGGTGACCATATGCCTTGTTTACACCAAGAAATAAAACGTCAGTAAAACATACTTATAGGCAGATTCAGGTGCGCACGTGTTTATACATTATGCGTGTCGTATTTCTATGCATCCTACTTAAGATGCACTCAGACGGGCGATTCAACTGAATTGAAAATGCCGCCTATGTTGAAATCTGCAGTTTAAAGCTACTATACATCCATCTCTCCAAATGCTTAGTTTTCTGTCTTCTTTGGCTTCCCCTCCTTCCATTCCGCCTCAAGAGGAGATTGTAATTTTTTTGTTCATTTCCCACCTTTATTATTATTATTATTATTTAAAAAAACAAACCCTCAAGGTGGCGAACGCATCCAAAACACCTTCCTCCTCTTATTTTCCCCACAACAAGAACCCTGTGAGGTGAGATGGGCTGGCTCAACTGACTTTCACGCCTGAGGGGGGACTAGAACTCACCATCTCCTGGTGAACGGCTCAAAGTCACCCAGTCAGCTTTCATGACTAAATCAGGACTAGAACTCACCGTCTCCTGGAGATTGGCCCAAAGCTGGCTTTTATGCCTAAGGCAGAACTAGAATTCCCCATCTCCTGAGGATTGGCCCAAAGTCCCCCAGCCGGCTTTCTTGGCTAAAAGCAGGACTTGAACTCATGGTCTCTTGTTTTCTAGCCTGGTGCCTTAACCATTAGACCAACCTGGTTCTCCCAACTCCTCTCTGGAAACCTAAGTCCTTTCCTTCTAAAGGGGATGTCCTATCCTTGATGGTCAGAGAACATCTCTTTGTCTTAGCTTCCACCCATGACCTTCTCCACCCATCCATCTTCCCCACCACATACGGGGGACAGAATTTCTAAAAACCACCTGCGCCCAGCCGACGCCTGATCTGCGCATCTCCGTTCTTCCGACCAGATGGACACAGAAAACAAAAACATGTTCTCCCAAATGGCCACGAAGCTAGAACGATCTGCCTGCCAACATCCACCAGGGAAAGGACAACCCAGGAGGACGTGCGATGCTCTTGCAAGCCAGCCTCTTCTCCTGCTGAAATTCTCCTGCACGCACACGGACACGCACAGAGAGAGAGAGAGAGAGACAGGCCTGGCCGTTCATTTTGTCCCTGGCCCAGCAAAAGCTGCCATCATCATCATCATCATCATCGGGATGGCAATCCCGGTTGCTATAAAGTCAGGCTGGGTGGATGGGTGGGGTGGGGATGAATGAGCGGAGAGGCCTGATGGGCTGCTTAATGGGCCGTTAGCGACATTCTTTGCCTTTAAAGCTTGGCCCAAACTCGTCCCTCGTCCAACGAGACTCCTGGGTGAAGTTTTCAGAATGCGCCGTATTGATCACGCAGCAAGACAGGTCGGCCATTCGGTGGCTGCCGCGCGTACCCTGGCTTTCTCCAAGGGAATCGATGCTAGTTTTATAGCCGTGGGTATGAATCAATAGGCGAGGGGCTATCTTAATTGATTTGTCCAAGGCTTTCCACCGGAGGGCTCATCCGTTATCTCTGATAGCATCGGTGGAATGAGCCAGCAGGATGGCCAGGCGTCGGAAGCAGCTGGGATGCAGGCGGGAGAAGGGAAGGAGGTTCGGGATGAGCCAGGAAAGTAAAAGGTGAAGAATTGGGATCAGCAGAGAGAGCCACGGAGGCAGCGAGGAGGTACTGTCCTTCGATCCAGAGGCTTTTATAAGGTTTAAAGGGTATCACCTGCTTTGCTTCGGCCTATCAGGGCGGGGAGGCTGCTGGAGCTGATGCCTTTGCAACAGCTTCGTTGGACCAGAGGTGGGCAGGCGTGCTCTGGTTAAAGGCGCTTCTGCTTGTTCTGAAGATTTCATCAGAAACTGAATGGGTGCCCAGCCTCTGTTCAAGAGGGGCAGTCGAAAGGAACATGGGAGGGAGGGAGGGATGGAGGGAAGGAAGGAAGGAAGGAAGGAAGGAAGGAAGGAAGGAAGGAAGGAAGGAAGGAAGGAAGGAAGGAGTACTTTTACCAACTAAGATAGACTGTGTTCCTGGGGAACATATGAATTAAGTAGAATCCAGATTCTAGAGAAAATCCATCAGATATGTTGATTGTTGCCTTAGCTTTCCAGATCAGCTGCCTTTCCTCATTTTTACAACAGGGCACACATTTGAGTGAAAGGAGAACCCACAAATACAGTAGAGGTAGCCCTCACTTCCCGGCCACTAGTGCAGCAGCCCTTCAAAGTTGCGTTGGCACTGAACGAGTGGTACTCACAACCAGCCTTTGAAGTTCCATTTATTGCGTGAGCTGGTTATGATTCAGTTCTTGGCAAGTGTCTCAAACTGGTCACGATGGCCGCAGTGGTTATCAACACCCTGGGTACTGTACCAAAAATACCTTGGACAGCACTTAGTAAATCTGTGCATTGACCAAATTTCCATCTGTCGATTACAAAAGGCCCCATTGCTTCGATCAGCACATGTTCTGTGCCAGTATATTATAACATCCTAGCTTCTTGGATAGAAGTCAAAACCTATGAGGGCTAGAGAATCGGGAGCTGCGATTTCACATTGTTGCGTACATCGTAACATGCTACAAAAACACGTCAACCCAGAGACAAAAAAAAAAAGTTTGCCTAGTGGATGTTGCGGTGTCAGCGGAATAGAAAAGAAAGAACTGAAGAAAACAGCAAAATCCGCAGCCCCGCAAATAAAACTAGCATGCCTGTGGCAAAAGATAGCAAAGATAGCACGGTAGTCATGGGTGACTTAGGTGCAATTCCATAACATCTGGAACACCACGTGAACATCAGCATTACCCAAATCACCATCAGTCAATTGCAAAAAATTACTTCATACTGCATCCTGCAGGGATACTTTTAACACCATCAAGCAGCATCTACCTATTCCCAGGTTCCATAGGTAGATTAAAAATGCCAAATCCAGCCTAAACATCTGGTTGATTGTACGCACAACTATAATAATAATTTATTGAACTTGCTGACTCTGGGCAGCGCACACCCATCAAAAAAAAATGATACAGTTAAATCAATGAAGCATAAAAGATAAAAATAAAAGATGGCTGGTACAATGAAACGAGAGGTCTCACTCTTCTTCGCCAAAGTCTTGGGTGGAGAGCCAGGTTTTCATGGCTCTCCTAAACAGCAGCAGAATCAGACCATCCAGATCTTAAGGCGGGGGGAACTCGTTCCAGAGAGTAGGTCTGCTATTTATTTATTTATTATATTTATATACCGCCCCATTCCGAAGACTCGGGGCGGTTCACAGCTTTTAATTAAAACAATACAATGTACTGTATACTGTATACAATGTACTATAGAAGAGCAGGCTTCCAGGGTCCCAAGATACCACATTGTTTAATGAAAGAAACCCAGAGTGCACTAGCCCTGCCCGATTGAATCAACCAGTCAGATATTATGGGAGACAGGCAGTCCTTAAGTACTACTTTGGGGTTTTGATAGATAACAACCAGCACTTTGAATTGCACCTGGAAGTAAACTAGCAGCACTACGGCTCACAAAACAAGAGATATTACATGGGCATGCAAAGGTATACCTGTTACTGCTCATGCTGCAGCCACAACTTGGACCAGTTGAAGCTTCTGGGTGATGTTCAAGGACAACCCAGTGCAGAAGGTGTTGCATCCGCTAGGTCACCAGGGCATGAGTAAATTGCACCATCAACAAAGAAGAGGATCAAAAGCAGTGGGGTTTCTTGACATGCTTTTAATTGCATGCCAAGTGCGAAGAACATTTTAACTGGAATGCAAAAACTGTGGCCTTTGACTTATAAATCAAGTATTCCTACAGTCGAACGGAAGGTTTATTTGCCTTACCAGCTAAAAAATGTATGCTGGTCAAAACATTCTCTCTCTCATCACACATCCATTGCCGTCTTCATTTGACGCTTCAGCTTGAAAAAAATGTCATTCACGGGGGCTTTTCCCAGTTGGGCCAGGTACGCACAGCTGTGCCGTATTGTGTGGGAGGAGAGGTGGGCTTAATGCTTTACTGTTCCCAATGTAAGCCACCCATTGCAAATTACCCCTTGAGAAGCGTTTCAGTTCATATTGGCTGAAATATGAATTTTCCAAGCATACTTACTATGTGTGTGCATGAATTTTCAGGTTATTATGTGCAGGAAGTGGAGGGCTAATCCTGCCCCAGAAGTGCCTCCCACAAATTGCTTCCCCAGGTGACAACCTATGTTAGAAACTACTTGGCAAGAGTGTAAGTTCATTTTAAAAAGAAGCTAATTTATGTGTGAAAGGAGGGAAGAGGGATGCATCTTACCTATTGAAGAAGCAAGGGGCTGAAAATGCTTGCTCTTGGGAAAAGTGCTGATACAATGCACTGTGGTGCACTTCAAATATGGGAGTGGGAGTGGGAAACGCTCAGAAGGTCTCTGTTATCCCAGGGTGCAGTACATGGAGTAACAGCCATAAAGAACAGGATCATAGATTCTGGTGGGATATTAGGAAAAACACTCAACAATAAGTGGCAGGACAACTGTTCTTGCACCTATGCAAGCTCTGGTTGGAATTTCCTGAATTTGGACTCCAACAATGAGGAAGGAGTTAAACTCATCACCTAAATGATAGTTTCCAATTTTCTATTTTTATGATGATCAATTATAATAAAGATCCTTTTATGGTTTTATAGAATTGAATACTTATTTAATACATTTCTTTGCAAGTTCTACATAAACTACAGTCTTTTATAGGTCTGGGTGATGTCTATGATTATCCAGGCAGCTACAATTCTTTCATCCTAATAAGATATTATCAGGGCAGAAATAAATGGGAATATGTTAGGATTAATTTACTTATCTCAGTGAGCAACCAGTGGCACGTGATGGGTTTTGCTCAAACTACAAAGTTGAAATTTAATTCCAGGGTTCCAAAACTGCTGAGATTATATGTAGGGAATCTTTGATGACTTTGTAAGTTGGACATGCATTAGCTATCTAGTAATTCCTAATTATGTTATGATTTAAAATAACTGATGTTGTTTTCTTCAAAACTGTAGGAAGGATTGCCCTGCTGACTTTGTATAATTGCCTTTTGGGTAGCACAGCCAATGTATTCATTTGATTATGAGCCACCAATTACATTTAAGAGTCAACCTTACATGTGGTTTGATAGAGATAGAGAATTTAGGAATTTTTAAAATAAGTTTTAATTGAGTTGGCTGTTAAAAAAGAATAAATATACAAGTTTTGTCTTTAACACATCTTATAGTAGACACCATTCTAATTTTGACTTTGAAATAAATTGTAGTATTTTTTTTGTATTCAGACTTTGGTAGTCAAAAGAGCTACTTATAAATTTGCCTTGTGGCTTGTCCTTATGCACTGGACTTTTAATTTTTACAAACGGTGAAACTCTGAGCTATTTTGAAGGTTTTAGAAACATCCATTGATTTCCTCATTCTGCCCAATCAAGCTTTCTCAGTGCTGGAAAGAAAGAAAAAATAATAATTTTATGAGACTGCAGAAAGTATAAATAGATCTTTTAATTTTTTTTAAATACTGAGAATTGCAATTAGGAGAATGTTGGATATCACTGTTGTTGTTGTTTTTTTAAAAGAAAGATGGTTTAAATTCACGCATTGCATGTTATTAATAGCTAACCAAAAACAAGTATTCTGTAACTCAGTTTAACCAGCCCAAGTCAGAAAATCTCACCATGTAAGCAGCAACAACAAGCTTTTTCCTCAATGTCACACTCATGACATTGCATTAAAATAGACATCTGCTTGTGGTAAGATGACTTGTTTGAACATACAATTTTATGCCGTTTGACTTTCACACAGTTTGGTGTTTATGGTATAAGAATTCATACTAATTTGTGCACCATTGATTATGTGTGCTGTATAAGTCAGTTATCAATGGTGCAACATTGGGAATTTGTTAATATTGGGAAATTGATTTCTATTTGTAATGTCTAGATAACTAATATGTGCATGAAATATGTGCATGAAAAATAGCCTATAAATACATATTTCTGAAATATGACAGTATATGGGTGTTACCACCATGACAAATAAACAACAGCAATTTTTTGTTAATATATATTATTTATATAAACCGGTATTTTCATTTAAATGCTTGATGAAATTTGGTTGTGCCACCTTCTTGGTTTTCTTTATTTTCTTCATAAGATAAAGGCCTAGAAAAGGATCTGTGAATTATTCTTTTAATTGCAGTGCTCTGAGAATAAAAATGGCTTATTGCATTGTACAGTTTACCACCCAATCACTCATACATTTTGAAAAAGCTGTAAAACTATGAAATGCTATATTCCTTATCTGGTCTTATCCATGGAATTTTCTGCATAATTCTAATTTCTTTGTGCTTAAAGTCAAACATGTTGACCATAATTTCAGCCATATCAATATCCCTTCAAAATGTTTCTGGACTTAATCATTATTTTTCATAGCATAACACCAGGTTGATTTAAAATCCCTTTGTACTTGATCATTGCATTTGTATGAAATTAAAGCAGCGGTGCTTTCTTTAAAAAAACACATCTTTCTGTATATTATAGTATAAGTCTGAACACCTTTCAAATATACATCATACAGTAATGGAATTCGTGATAGGAGAACATTTATCAAAATTACTGGTAGCTTTAGCCAGGTAAATGCAGAGTAATATCTTAAGTGCATGAGTGTTCTGTTAAGTACTACAACTACTATAAGTGCAATAAGTAATATTTTGACAAACACATCTCACTTGTTTAAGTGATTTGGAGGTATTACTTTAGGACTGCAGTCTCGGAAGTCAGTATATGTACACATTGTAACAAAAAAAAAAGTATGCTAGTGCATTATGAATATTTAATACAGTATATTTTGCAGTACAAAGATACTTTTTTCCCCTCTACAATTGCTAATGAATATCACTAATTCTTGGAAAAGTATAGCATCTTGAATATATCAGAAATAAGACTTGTGGAATGAAATTGTGAAACTCTAGCGTTTAATTTACGTCATAATTTCAGCCAAACTCCAGAATGTTATTCTTTGGATGATAATATGCATTCCAGGTGTGGACTATGCCTGTAGTAGTCTAATGGGCCATGGGGGTCAGCAACGTAGTACTTTTCATCATCCTAACTCGAGGAGAGTGACCTTCAGCCCTCCATGCCTTCACCATTTTCCTTGTTAGAGACGGTTTAAAGTAGGGCTTTGTAGGTTACGGAAAGAATAAGGAAAGCCTTTCTCTCTCACCATTTTTCCTCCTTCCTGACATTTCTTGCAAAGTAGCAAGCAGGGGGAAATGCTCTGGGTGACCCAGGCAAACAGCAAGGATCCTTTTTCCATTCAGCTTCTGGTTTTTGAATATTCCTGCTTTCAATTCATTTTTTTTGGTGAGCATCTGCAACAGGTAGAACTCCCACGTGTGTCTTTTCACTCTTTTGCTGCCTTGCAAGCTAGAAGCGAAGAAAGCTTTTCCCTTTTTTTTTGCTGCTTCCATTGTTTTCTTTGTGTCTCACCATTGTTTGCAGCTATTTCATATGGCACTCAGTTTGTGCTTTCTCAGCCTCTTTTTCTTGTCTTTTCTTTCAACTGCTAACAGAATTATTTTACTTGAGTTTTTGCTGTAGCAATAAAATCTACTTGTATTATTGAATTTTAGAATGTCCTTAACAAGTATGATCAATACTTTTTAAGGGCATTTTAAAATGCAATAATAACAGCATATCTGTAAATCTGTTAATGTTTAATGTTAAGGTTTAGGGGGGGGAAATGTGATTTTTTTTTTATAATTGTGAGACACAGATTTCTTGATAGAGAAATTTGTGGAGAATGAAATAGGAAAAGTTGAGAAGCTTTGTTGTTAGGAAAAAACTATTGCATCAGAAATTAGGTATTATGGCCAGACATAAATTTAACAATAGAATTTGAAGGTTAAGCTTCTACATTTTTTCTTTCTTAAACAACTAGATAACTAAGCTGTTTTGGTCAGTGCAAGTAGGTTAAATTAATCTATATTCCAGTAGGTTGCTTTTGTGATGAGTCAAATTACTTGCTTGACAATTAGGGATTACAAAATAGTGCAACACATTTGTTTCTCTTAGAATGTGTTTGTATTTGTATAGGCAGCATGTTGACTTTGGAGTGGTGCTAAGATGGAGAAATCCTTTGGAAGTGCGCCAGTGTACTTAAAGATTCAATAGAACGATTGCTTATTTTTGGTCTTAAATATGACTGGAATTAATTCTGCCTTTCGTTCTTGAATGTAAATGGTATGATGCAAACTGGGATATAATCAGTTCGCCATCTGATGAGTTTCCCGGCTTAATATGCGTTTCACCACGCCTCGGATCACTGCACTTAATGTACAACCATTTGTTTAATGACCGTTCAAAGTTACAACGGCCCTGAAAAAAGTGACTTGACCATTTTTCACACTTTACAACCATTGCAGCATCCCCATGGTCATGTGATCAAAACCTGGGTGATTGGCAGCTGGTCCATATTTGCAATGGTTGCAGTGTCCCAGGGTTATTTTGCAGATTGCATTTAGAACTAGGTCTACTTCCAGCGTAATAATTCTAATAGTAGCGTGCGGTATTCATAATTCCAGAAAGACGCCTGCTATTATCGAGTGGTATTTGCACCAGCACTTTCACTGATGGTTAGCTCGTAGTTTTTGAAACCAGACCTCTAGAGAGCCGCAGAGGTCTTGTGACTATGCAGATAAAATGTGACTTTGAGTACGTGCTGACCTGGACTTTTGCCACGCCAAAGAAAAGCTCCTTCATTGCCATCAATGGACACATGTTCCATCTTTTTGAAGTGATGCCCTAGAGCAGCTTTGGTTTGCGATGTCCACAGATCAGTAACTCCTTCAGGGTAATATCTCAATCAGTTCATGGTTGAATTGGATGAGATGTAAGCACAACAATATTCATGAAAGGGCAGTAAGTAAGTACCCTTTCCCCTTTGTTTGCAGAATCTTAGGCATCACATTTTTATCAGGCGAAAATACTGGTGTTTCTTCAGATATGTACATAGTTTCTTCAGATATATATATATATATATATATACACACACAGCTGGATATTTTCAGTCAGGAATACTCTTGATTCAGGCCACGTATACCCGCCAATTATTTGCAAAGTGTAACTGTAGTAATTGTTCACCTCTAAAAGTTTAGCTGCATGGTAATTTCATAACACAATCAGCCACTCTTTGTAATTATAACTGTACAAGTGCATTAACACCATAATTATCTTGTTGCAGAGCCTGGAGTTCTGCATCAGTTGGGGGGGGGGGGGAAAGCTAATGTCTTTTTCTGTGCCACGGTGTAACTTGTCTGTGGCAATAATATCCTGAAGAATATGACTGGTATGCCTCATTTACAACAGGAATGGCCCAGTCCTATCGAATTTTAGTTGTTGAGTGAGTTATGTAATTGAATGTTTACTTATGAAGTCAAGCACTATGCAGAGGCAGCAACTGAATAAAAAGCCACAACTTTGTTTTTAGTTGCACCACTGCAGAGCAATAATCCAAATATCTCAGAGCTTGACTATTATATCCCAGAGGAAGACATTTTTTGGGGATGGGACATTTGTCCTTCTCCTCAGCTTACTCTACTCACCCCACTTGAACATAATGAGCAGTGAGGAAGAAGCTCGTCCCTATGTACACATGCTGTGGATTAGCCAGGCCTCAAATAAACACAGCAAGAGGTTAGGTTGAAAGGGTCACAGAATGATGCAGCTAAACCAGTGGTTCTCAACCTGGAGCCCGCGAAGGCTTGAAGAAATGTTATGATTTAAATCTTGAGTTAAGTCTTGGGGCTCCGTGGCCACAAAAGGTATTTCAAGGGGGTCCATAGTGAGGAAAAGGTTGAGAACCACTGAGTTAAACAAAAAAACAAAAGCTAGTTTTTCTGATACTGCTGAGCTATACAAAGTCCTTTCCTGTCAAATAGCCACCGGGTTTTGTGTCTGATGAGATTGCAGGCATTCAAATGATGGTAGAGAGGTTGAGAGGTTGGCAGAAGCTGGACCAGGATTGTTACTTATGCCCTAAGAGACTACAAAAGAGGAAAACAAACCTTGTGTTTTGGGTTTCCCTTCCAATTCCTCAGGAAAAAAAAGAGCTTTGGCAACAGTATGGCTAGATGCACCACTGGTAAGGAAAAAATATATGAAGGAATGCCGGGATTTGACTATCCAATTTCTTAACATTGCACACACCAATAAAGAGCACGGTGTCCCCTACACACAGTATGTTACTACTAATCTGGAGTGCCATGGATACAGTGGATTGTCTAACGTATAAAGAGGTGGAAGGAATATCCTATACTTAAAAGAGTATTAGAATTTTTTTTTTAAGTATCTGCAGATTTCATTAGTGTGTCCCTACGTGAAGAACCATTGAAAGAAAATAACGCTTCATGCAACGTATTGTATAAGCTTCGGTCAAATTTTGAAGCAAAAAGCATCCTGTTGCTGACAAATGCTATGTATCACTCTGTTCATGAATCTGAAAACGAGAAACCTCCTATTATTACTTTAGGTGTGCAGTTAAATAAAAATAACCATCTTAATTTTACAACCCCGAACGAGTGATGCCAATATTATGACTTGCAATTAGACATAAAAACAAAGCAATAGTAAAAATTAAAATCGCTACAGTTTAATAAAATAGAATTTTAATTGCCTTTACTTATTAGGAGTCCAGAAAGCACTGTGCTAATTACCTTTCAACTAGCTTTTTTTTTCCCCGGTAACGATGTGAGAGTTAATGGGAAATGAAGCATTTAGCGACAGTATAGGAGTTTGTGAAATGGTCGTTTGGAATGTGGAATGTCGCCGCTCTTCGCTGTTTCTTGTGACCTGGGAATCCTATTAAATGACCCTATTAAAATGATAACATTCTGTAAGACACATATTGAGACGGCTGATATCTTCTGGTTTCCAGGAGGCAGCGTGGCCATAAGGTTGGGGCAATACGTGGTTGGGTGGGACCTCATCAAGCTTATGAACCTGCTAAGCTGTTAACCAATTCATCTGTAATCACTGTTACCTTATTTTAGCTTGGACACCAGTTCTGATCTTACACTGGACTTGGAGGCCCTTGGAATTGTACAGTGGTGTGATTAGCTCGTGGCTAATTCTGTGTATTTGAGAGTGTGTCGGAAGCCGCATTAGCAGGACTAACTTTAATGATGCAATTTAAGAAAATATTCTCCCAGAGAATCTGTTTCTTGCTTGATGAGTCGAGGGAAGGGGTATGGCATGGCATAAAGGCCTTCCTTAGGCAGTAAATCCATTCTGATAACAAATCTTAATTACTCGTAGCTGTCCCTAACACAGTATAGCATTTCATAGGAGGGCGAGGGTCATTTTTCTGTGCTGAGCTGAGAAAGCGGCATGGTTGGGATAACTTGTCTTACTATCAAGACAGGCAAAAACAAATGTTCATTTACCCCACTAGTTATTACACTGTGTTTTGTTGAAGAGAGAAGAAAACTTGAAAAGGAATGCAAGTAGGCTGCTTCCCAAGAAATAGGACCCTTCTCTGTTATGGATGAGAGTCTGCTATCTCTGACATGTTGCCTTTGAGAGAACTGGGCTGGCTTATCTCTCACATTCTGTTGGATTTTGCTTCTAGATGATAGCTGTCCACTTGCTTTCCTTTGACATACAGGAGTAACAGTTTTGCTCTTACATTACTCAATAGTGATCAAATGGGAGATTTCTATCTGAATTAGGCCTCCGGGACAGTTTTATGAAAGAGATTAGAAGAGGAAACTTTAAAATATCACAAAAATTAATATTGAAGACACCCGAGAACCCTGACTTGAAGGGAAGGTGCCCAGAATCAGAAGTGGGTGATAAATAAATCCTTTCCTTCTGAGTTAAGGATGAATTTTCTTCTGAAAACCACTGTTAAAAGAAGGCAGTTCTCTTTTGTTCAGAAATTATGCTTCAGCCAATGAGGTGAATTTCACAATTCACAATACTTCTAGATTCCAGTGAGATCGGAATGTGTCTTGGGGAAGAATGAAGAACGCTGTAGCGGTGTTACAGTAGTAGTATATAAACTCTGCCTTATATAAACTTTTTTTAAAAAAAACTTCTTTGCAGCCTGTAACATCAATAACTTCCTTTTTTCTCAGTATGCAGTTTTAGAGCGTCAGGTCATGTTGGGCAAAATGTATTCATTCCTTTATGAATGCCAGAAGCTTTCTGAGTCTATTTATAGTATTCAATAATTTGTAAAGGTTAAATGTAATCCAGACTGTAGTGTTAGCATTTTCCCTGCTGATATCACAGAGTAAAAGACTGGCAGCCTACCCTTGTTGGAGGTTTGGGAGGGCTAGCAGCTTTCAGAGTCTTAGACTGCAGGACCATGTATGGTTAAGGCCATATAAGTATCCACCTGATTGGTTAGACAGTAAAGATAAGTACTGTGACAGGTGTTGGTGAAAGCTACACCTGTTTTCTCAATGTGGGCTGATTTAGTGGGAGTTCAAGGCACTGAGGGGGGGTTGGGGGAAGAGGGGCAGAATATTATGCCAAGTAACCCGAGAAGGAATTATTTCCTAACGGTGCCTTGTGATCTTTACATGAATTTGATTGTGTTATGTGAAATGCTGAGAGCACTTTGATGCTGCTTAGGGGGGAAAAAAAAACCCCAAAAAAACCAACAATAACAACCCCAAGCCAAATGTTGCTTAAATGTACTGTAACTTCTAAAGTTTAAAAGTTGTTATGGAAATGCAACAGTCCCACAAAGTGAATAGGTTTTTGTTGTTCTACTTGTCTCGAAGAAGTACCATAAGTTTAATGAAGCAGGGGGGATATTATTTGCACACACACACACACACACTTTTTAGATTTTAAAACTATTTTAATAGTTTTAAATTTGTTTCAACAATTTTTTTTTTAAAAAGTCAAGGTATTTAATCACTGCTACATTATTGGTAAGAAATTGCAAGCCATGTCGAAATGAGAGCTGTGGGTTTTGCTCTGAAACGTAAAAAAAAAAAAATGGAAATCTTTTTGCTAGCAGTGTCCCCAAAACTTTGTCTTGAACGTACAAGCACACTGTGTGTACTTTTCAAACTAAAAGATTGAGGTTTTCTTTTTAAAGGTGAATAGAATGGACATGCTGTGCTCCTTTCAGGATCCTATTTGTACTTGTAATGAATAAGAGTATTTGATAATGCATTTTTGGTTCGTAAACTAAGTTTGCTGGACTCATGGAACAGGACCAGAAAAAAAAAAGGGTCTGAGATCAGAATGTACTGTCATATCTTTGAGATGTTAAGCTTGTAGCTCTTCTGGCAACAAGCTTTTAACCAGTGCTTAGAAAGTAATTTCCAAGCTGACTTCTGCCTTTTCGCAATGATTGTCTTCTGAGGAACAATTGCATTTTACAGGCTGTTGTGGAGAATGTGGGACAAAGAGTACTTTTAGTGTATGAGAACATGCTTAATTTTAATGAAAAGATTATTACAAAATGTTTGAATGGTCAATATAATAGTGATTCTGTAGGCTTGTAAACTGTAGAGGTTTGCACGGAGAAAGAACCTGGAGCTGAAGCTGCTTCTTTCTTTCTACTGAGCGTATTATAGCTCAGAAAACACCTATTCACCTATTCAGAAGCGAGAAGAAGGATAGCTTGTTCCATTCCTCCAAGAGTTTACATAATGAATGGTGAGGTGAACAGCAGGTAGGAAGGGGTTAAGAGCCTCTTTCTCTTGCTGTGTTTCCATTCCAGTTCTCAGACTTATTTGACATTGAAATAAATAAAAACAGAGGGAAGAGTAACACAGAATGTCTTGTAACAAGCTGTTTGATGCTCCAGATCTCTTGAAGCTAAAATCATAGCACGGGGACCACAGTGATCCTGCCTGATAGAGGGCAGGCAATCTCCTGCCCACTCTTGTTCTATGGTTCAGTTGACACAGGGAACACCTGGAATGCTCATCACTCATTGGCAATTTAAATCGCAGATGAATACCACTACTAATAACGCATAATGCATTACTCCTAATTTCCCATTGAATCAGTTTAAACTTTTTTTTTGGGTAAAGTATGCTGGAAATTTGAAAAAAAAAATAAATAAATAAATTTGGGGTGGTTACCGAGGAGACGGGGAATTATAGTTCTGTTGCAAAGATTGAAAAGCTGCAGCACCAGTATTCCTGTGGCTTTGGCTGTGCAACAGTCGCTGTGCAACAGTCGCTGCCCTCTTAATGCAGCTTTGCAGTTGAAATGACGACAAGATCGCAAGTGTAGTATTTCCTGTGTGTGTGAATTTTCCAATTGTATTTCAGACTTTAAGAAAGAAAGGCCTTAATGGTTGTGAGAGCCCCGATGCTGACGATTACTTTGAGCACAGCCCACTCTCGGATGACAGATTCAGCAAACTAAGTGAAGATAGTGATTTTATTTTCAAGCGAGGCCCTGTAAGTACTTCTCTTGGCTCCTACTTTTTATTTGTTGATTCTTTTTATTAACTTCATTATTTAGGCTCTGAACAAGAAGGAAAACAGAGGGTGCGACAGCCCAGACCCTGACACTTCCTATGTGCTCACGCCACATACAGAAGAAAAATATAAAAAAATTAATGAAGAGTTTGATAATATGATGCGGAATCATAAAATCGCAGTGAGTACTGTGGTATGCCTTGCGCTCTTGTTACATGCATGAGAAGATTTTGTGATACCACCTTCTGTGACTATTTCGGCTTGGAAAGCAGAAGTACCTGTTCGAGGTGTGTCCATCCGAGGTAGAAACCTTGAACGGTTATCATTATAATCCTATTTATGTCAATTCTGCTGAGCGATGCAGTTTGAGTGGTACATCTTCTGTGGTGTAGAATGCAGCAAGGAAAGACTGTTAGCTACTAAGCAAACTCTACATTTCAGTAAGAAGCTTCTAGCCCTCATGAGAACTTAGAAATACGTAAACCTTTTCTCTCCTGGTGAACCTGAAGTCACAGGCCTACGGACGGGTGAAAAACAATTCTCCTTTTTCCCCCAAGAAAGCATCCATAATAACATTGTTTTAGTTTAAGGAACTGTTGGTGTTAAGGAGCGTTACTTCATAATCACATGGATATGTATGTTTAAAAACATGTTGCCACAGATCTGTTCTTAGTAACTTTTGGTGGGCTGCTTTTGGTGAGATGGTTGGCTTTGATCAATCAATCAATCAATAAAACTGACAAACTGTTAACAGAGGAGGAGTATCTCTGATGCGCCTCGTAGGGTAAAGTCCTCATTCATGTACCTATGTAATTACCCAAATTGTACATAATAAATCATTAGTTACTTAGTCTCTTCATTATACATAGTACCTTTCAAATGCATGATACTTAACAGACTACAAGAAGAAAAATGGCTGGCTTAAGGGCCTGAAAATGCCAAAAACCCATACAGCATAGGAAAAATATGGGAAACTTGATCGCTATATGCTTAGCTGTACTTGGAGCAGAATATATATAAACTAAGGACTAAAAGCTTCATGTAAAAGATGAGTTTTGAGGAAGAGTTTGAAAGCCATAAGGGAACATTATACATAGAGGGGCTTATAAAGTTTATCTATGTGTAGATGACTTTAGTGTAACATTCTTTCAAATACATTCCTTCCACAAGCTAATGTTTGCTCTCTCTCCCTCCCTCACGCACACACACACGAATACTGTTACAATATCATAACACACACTAACATTTTATTAGCCTCTCGGCAACTTTTAAACTTTCAATGTATGAAATCAAATTTATGTTCAGCTGTTAAAAAAAAAAACAACCAAAATAAATATTAGAGAAATTTTATGAATAGCTTACTATTATCCGCATGATATTTCTGATCGTAGAAGTATAACTTACTGTTTGTGGATTCTTTTTCTTTTTTCTTTTAAAAAAAGCCAATACGTTTTCATTGAATGTTTGCTTGAATGTAACATGTGAATATCAATTAACCTATTTCATGTCCCACTTGCAATGTTGAATAAGCCATTTCTAAACTGATGAATTTGAAGGAATTAAAAGCTCTTCGTTTCTTAACTAATGTTGAAACTTTTGAGTAGTCGTCTGTAACAAATGCCAGTACTATGCATTAAACCATAATTTTAATCTGTGTATTTTATAAATATCAAAGCTAGTATTTTAACACTCGATTGCAACTTAAGATTTCAAAAGTTGTACTTTTCTGTCTCACTTGATTCCCCTCCCCCAACCCCCCTCCTTCCCTTTCCAGCCTGGGTTGCCTCCGCAGAATTTCTCAATGTCGGTCACTGTTCCTGTATCCAGCCCCAATTCTTTAAACTATAGTAGCCCTGGGAGCTCTCTTGTATCCCCAGCCCTTGCAGCAAGCTCTACTTTGACAGACCCCACACTGCTAAGTCCTCCTCAAGCTTCATTGCATCGAAATGTATCACCTGGAGGTCCTCAGAGACCCCCAAGCACAGGTAGCGCAGGTAAGACTTATTCTATAAGTCTCTAAATTCTTTCCAACAAATTCCACCTCTGTTCAGTATATAACATGGAACGTAATACGTATTTTTTTTCTCACTGCTTAACTAGGTGGGATGTTGACCACCGCCGATCTCTCAGTGCCAAATGGAACCGGTTCTAGTCCAGTGGGTAAGTTTTAAAATTTTTGTATTTTCACGAACACAAACGGCCTAATTGGTTACTAATTGGTTTTTAAAGAAAGCAAAGCTTAAGAGACAACAAAATTGCTTCTTTTCTGTGAAGACCTTTGCTTATTCTAGGATTGCCTTGGACTTGGGTACCTGAACCAAAATAAATATATCCCTGCTTAGAAAATAGACAGCTTCAGGTCTAGCCCGTTGACTTGTCTTCATTTGGATAGTTTGGTGCTTCTTGTGGGCCAATGGCCTTTTTGTTTTTGTCACAGTACGGGGTGCCTAACTTTGTACATATTAATTAAGGAGAGCAGCGATCAGCAAAGGGAAACAGAATCTGTTCGCGTCCATGTGAGCTTGACTTTGAAGGGTGATTATTTTTTCCCTTGGTACTTTGTTGACCATGGGGAGGTGTGCTCTTTGCTTCAGTCAGTGTGGAGGCATCCGTGTTCCAATTCTCAAATTACCGGAAGATGGCACGAACACCTGTTGCCAATATTACTTGCCTACTCCTAGTATCACTTGGTGGTGAAGGATCAGCTAGCCTTCAGTGAAGAGTGTAGGATCTCTCCTGGGAAGGAAATTGATCCTTCCTGCCATTGATATTCAGAAAGAGGTCTTTGGGTGTATTTACTGTAGGCCCTGTCTAGGATTGGAAGCCCTTTTTGAAAAATATAGACGTAAAACTGAGGTTATGTTTGACCCATCGGATGTGGGAAATGGAATTCTTTAAAGCTTGCTCCGGCATTTTATAAACCCGGTTGGTTTTACCAACATTTTAGGTCTGAGCCTTATGTATATCTGAAGCTATACTTCATTAAATGGTTATGCAATGATTTGTTAATTCAAGCATCAAAAGCAATCAGGCCTTGAGTGTTTGCATATGCTTTGGGTAATTGTTACAAGAGCTTTAAATATACAATAGAATTATTCTCAGATAGGAATTAGCCACGGAGGGGTAATAGTTTATCTTAGGTAGTTTAATCCTTAGGTAACTAAGGTGAGATTTCAATCGGAGCATCTACAGTTGCTGTGGTCTTTTGCAGAAGGTGTGTTAATACATGTTGTGTTAATACATGTTGCTAAGTCACAACATGGTTGGTTTGAGTTTAGCATGAATCCAGCCATTCTTGTTTGCGCTACATCCTGGATTACAATTATATCAGTGATGATTTGCCATGAAATAAATGTTTTATTCAGCAAAGTCTGAACATAAATTTTGGATTGGTGTGACATATAAATCAGGCAATGTGATGCAGGTGGACATTATACAAATCAGGAAGAAGTACCGGGCCTATATGCTCACATTTCTTTTACTATCCATATTGCACCAGCTATCACTTCCTGTTGGGTTCAAAAGTGTAGCTTAAAATTTAAATAACTTTTCAGATAGCACGGTTCTAAACTTTATGCTAATTGGAAACATCACACTGACAAAGGTGTCAAATATTAATTCATTTTCAAAGAAACACTAAAAGCTGAAGAGCTCTCCAGTCAGGTTTCTTTAACGTAGCAATATATTGCAATTTTATTATGAAATACTGGGCTGGGATATAGAATTTTATGTTACTTTAATAACAGATTATTAAATAAGAAAGACCATATTAAAAATAGTTGACGCTCTTACTCTTTTTGGCTTGGGATTTAAATTATTTTAGAGGCCAACACCTCTTCCTGGAATAACTAATAACTGGCAGCAATACATGCTATTTGGTTTAACCTGGTGGACAAGTTTCTTTGAAAAGAAGTATTTTTCTTACATTTGCAGAAATGCTATGCAACCCAGTGGAGTTATTTTTAATACGAACATACTTTTGTTAAAAGCACATTTTGGGGAATGATTAAGCTTGTCTCTCTGCATTTTCCAAATAGTTATCCAGATGTGCACAGTTTGTGTTCTTCTCGTTCTTCCTTTTTTGCACTTATACTTTAAAGGTGCAGATTATTGGCTTGGCTTGTGCACAAGACAGAGCTGGCATGGAAAGGGTTACTCCAGTTTCCTTTGACAAAGCTCCCTGACAATTACATCATCTTACAATCATTATCTGCCTGTGGACCCTAACCTCAAGCAGAAAAATCCCATGCGTTGTTCTTCCAATTCAATTTATAATTGGATATTCTTGTTTTAACAACATGTGCCTCTATTTAGAGCAACTTGTCAGGTACTGAAAAACTGACACTTTTCTGTCTCCAAGCAGATTCTTGTCTTGCTGCAACTTAAGCAAACAATTCACAAAGTCTGCGCACGAGAGAAAAAGAGAATCCCTGCAAATCTCGAGTGTCCCGGATAAATTGTATTCGGAGTCCTTCCTATGCTGATGCCTTATCTAGAAAATGGCTCTGGCTTTCTGGCAGCGTGTCAGATGAATCTGCCTGCCTGCCTAAAAGCTCTGCACAGAATATTCAGTCGAGAAAGGTCTTATGTCTTACAGTGCCATGAAAGGGTATAAAATGTTCTCTTCCACTGACAGTCCCTTGTAAGAAGGGCTTCAGGAAATGATTGCATTGGGTGTGGAAGCAAAAGCAGAACAGCTTTAACTCGTGAGCTGCCTGCATACTCACGGAAAGAGTAAGATGGGCGTAAGCGTGAAAGAAAAGGGGGCAGAAGAAAAATTGGCGCTGTGCACTGATGTAATTCTTGCGATAAACCAAACTGCTGAATAAATATTCATGAGCAGGCTTGCTTTGAAGAAATCCCTCCTGCAATTAATGGGAGATTGTTTCAGGTATCCATGCTTAGAGCTTGGTCAGACGTCTGAATAATACACACGTTCCAGGCAGTTGTTTACATGGGATGTATCCACTGCTGCCAAATTCTCTTTCTAATGTACTCCCCTGTATAAACAGATTTGTGATGTTACCAGAAAATTGTAATGGACAATTAACCTCCTGGGTAGATTCCTGAGTGAGTTAGGGCTATAATATTAGTGATCTTGAGTGCTGCTATGGAATTATCCTTAGTTTTAAACAGGTTGGCTGAGAGAAGTAAGCATGTGATGCATTTGGCCTTTTAAATGGAAAGGCAGGCTTTCCTAAATAGAGGTTGCAAGCTTTTAGCATGGTATTATTACTCTACTTTCTTACAAGCTTTTCCATTCTGTGTAGAGTACTGTACATCGATCCCCAGAGATTGTGAGATGATGTTTGATGGATTTTTGGTGATTTCTACTGCTGGAGGACAGTTGGGACACACACACACACACACACACACACACACACACACACACACACACAGACACAGTGCTCAACACTGTGAAGGGTACTTGCCTTTGTTTCCCCCCTCCCCCCTGCTAATTGTCGACTCTCATGAGAACTAGAAGTTCACCAGTTTCTCTGCAGAAGTTCCCTTGGTGCCTGCTCTTCTCCATCCATTATATCTCGTGTGTATCAGCTTCATAAAAACTGGGAAGCTGGCATGGTACAAAGCAAGTGTCCGCCTTGGGGACCCCAAAGAGGTTCTATAAGCTTTCTTAAGAAACAGAAACAATGGATGTCTATGGAGATTCTCCATCATTCAGGTCATGGTCAGTCCATGGGTGCTTTTCCAAAAGGAAACAACCAGATGACTGCAGAGAATATAATGTTGAAACTCTAGAAAGAGTGCAGAGAAGAGCAACGAAGATGATTAGGGGACCGGAGGCTAAAACGTATAAAGAACAGTTGCTGGAGTTGGGTACGTCTAGTTTAATGGAAAGAAGGACTAGGGGGTGACATGGTAGCAGTCTTCCAGTATTTGTGGGGCTGCCCCAAAGAAGAGGGAGTCAAGCTATTCCCCAAAGCACCTGAAGGCAGGACAAGAAGCAATGGGTAGAAACCTATCAAGGAGAGAAGCAACCTAGAACTCAGGAGAAATTTCCTGATAGAACAATTAACCAGTGGAACAACTTTCCTCCAGAGGTTGTAAATGCTCCAACACTGGAAGTTTTTAAGAAGAGATTGGATAACCATTTGTCTGAAGTGGTGTAGGGTGTCCTGCCTAAGCAAGGTGTTGGAGTAGAAGACCTCCAAGGTCCCTTCCAACTCTGTTTCTATTCTATTCTGTTCTGTACTGTTCTGCTCTGCTCTGCTCTGCTCTGCTCTACCCTACCCTACCCTACCCTACCCTATCCTATCCTAGTTTTAAACTGTTGCTTGTACAAAGTTTAAAAAATATTAACCAACAGTTGAAGAAGGAAACAAAGAACTCAGATACATCATTTTCATCAACCAATGCCTAGATCATCAGGAAATGACACTCTATATACAGCCTGGGAAGAAAGAATACTATAATCAAGGAACTATTAAGGATGCAACCACATCCCAAGCAAAACTGGAAAGTCAAATTATTATATATAAAAGATCAGCAAAGGTCATTCTCCCATGTTTAAGTCACAGTTAAACTCAATATTATGAATCTGAACTACAATGTGAACTACATATTAACTATGAAAGGTACAATGTATGTGTAGCCAGATTCAGCAACCTGGTCACCTTCTATTCCAACTGTAGTTTCAAACAGATGTAAGACAGTCCTAATTAAGTGCTTTATAGTAATCAAAATGTAAGATTACTGATGTGTTGACAACAGTAGCTAGACTGAAGCCATCCATGAATGGGCTTAGTTGAGTTACCAATGGAGGTATAGGTGCAATGGCCACCAATGAATCCCTTGCTTAATTTGCATTTTAAATCAATTGCGTTTTAGGGCAAGGGAAACACTATTATCATGCTTAATTCAAGTAAGCTTACTTCTTGATAAGCAAGGTAAAATAAAAGGAATAATTCTATAGAACCAATGGGAGTTCTGAGAAAAAAATATTTAGGAATATTATATAAGAAGGCTGTCTGCAGAATTCCCTCATTCTACAGTGAGATATCTATCAGATAATTAAAAAAACTGTTTCTTAATGGCCTAATAGATTAGGAATAGAAAGTAGACACAGCTGCAAGCCTTTACTGTGCTGATTCTGTAATTTGGATTTATGCTTTATTTATTTATTTAAACAAATATTTCCATATAACTCTGTGGTGAAGTCTGGGTGATTTACAATAATAAGAAACAAAGTAATAAAATCCCAACCCCAATAAAATATTCCTTATAAATGAGCAAACATAAATAATAAAAAGGGGCCACCAGAAATGAATGGTCTTTTGTGCCTTAGAAAAAGCAAGCAGGTGGGGACTCCACAATTCCAAACTGGCTTAGATGGCTGCAAAGCTCAGCACCAACTGTATCTGAGCAAGTGGTTTAATTATTTGGGGACTTGGGATGTGCTCTTTCATTTTGCACATCATGAATTGCTGGCAGATGTGTTCTCAAGAGGGTATTTTTTTTGTTTGTCTTGCTTCTATTTGCTTGTCATCGATGACATGCAAGTACAAAAAAGGTATGGATCCTTTAGATATTTTTCTTTAGTTACGGCAAGTATCCACTGAAGTATAAAGACCTACATTTTTTTTCATTGTGGGTATCCCATATTTCCATTCATTAATCATTCCAAAGCAAGGAACAACTCAATTAAGAATGAAGCCAGAATGCTACAGCAAAAATCTTTGTTCATTCTGATATAGTGAAGGTCCCAAGTTCAATTGCTTCCTAGATGGTAAGAAAGATTTATACCTTAGCCTTGGAGACCTATTCATTATAGAGCATAGGAGGACAAAGAGTCTGAGAAAGTTTCTATCTTAAACTGAACATCATTTCGTAGACAATATTTCAAAATCAGTATACATCAATGTCTAGAAAAGCCATTGAGGGAGCTAGAAACCATGACAAATAAAAACTGACAAAAGAATGAAAGGACATGTAGCTTGGAAAAACATCAACAAGGTGTATATTTTCTGACTTTTATATTGGATGCCGACAGTAAGGGGAAACCTGTTGTACTGTAATTCTATACTATACTTGTCTGCCCATAAGTAAGCCTCAGTGAGCATTTTCTTAAAGATTTGTTTGTTTGTTTGTTTGTTTGTTTGTTTGTTTGTTTGTTTATTCATTCATTCATTCATTCATTCATTCATTCATAGAATAATGTTAACAATAGTTACTCACTGAATGGAGACAGTGGGTGCAAACATTTCACAATCATTTGTCTTTCATTATTGGAAAATCATAGTACTGATGCTGTTTCAGATTTGTGGTCACAAAATGCATCAAAAATGCCAGAATATCAATTTACTTTTACAATCCTCCCAAAACATATTGAGATTGGAAACAATGTTTTTGCAATTGACCTGAGATTCAATTGAGACTACATATATGTCTAATTATTAGCTGTGTACATAAAAACATTCAATTAGTGTACCATAATATGAATAGTATTCTTTCAATACAAAGAGATGCATAGTTCTAGCAAACAATTCAATTGTTTCAGAGGTTAGGGTTATATTAATAAAACAAGAGGATGGACTTTAAAAAGTTAAGCTAATATTGAGCATGACAGTTATTTTATTTGTTTAAATATTTATGTGCTTCCTTTCTATTCATACCTGAACAACCATGTTACCAATAACCACAAAAGCACTACAAACAATAGACCAAGTAATATCACATTGTTATAAATCAGCAAACATGAAGTGTAATAATAAAATGTGCTGCTTGAAAGCAAGAGGTAGGCAAATGAACACATTTTGGAAAAACTAACCATCCCAGTGGTTCCAGATGCTACTGGGATGGATGGACTGAAATGTTGCTGAAATGTTAGGCAGCTCTTCAGTGAATGGACCATTCCTGAGAACCTTTGTTAAAAAAAGCTATTTGATAATAAGTGTGTTGTGTATTCTCTTCTCTTCTCTTCTCTTCTCTTCTCTTCTCTTCTCTTCTCTTCTCTTCTCTTCTCTTCTCTTCTCTTC
>JANHFL010005590.1:99965-123316 GCA_032468155.1 Oxyrhabdium leporinum
GAAGGAAGGAAGGAAGGAAGGAAGGAAGGAAGGAAGGAAGGAAGGAAGGAAGGAAGGAAGGAAGGAAGGAGAGGGAGGGAGGTGTGTGTCTGGTATATATTTTTCTGTATGAAAATGGCATGTACAGTATATATAGATGTGGATCAATTCACTTTGTAAAGGGGCACCTTATTTTTTAGCAAATTGACTTTAGTAGTTATTAATGCAGGTCTGTCTGTCTGTTGCTAGCTAGCTCTGACTCTATCTCGATCTATCTATCTCTATCATCATCTATCATCTATATAACCTACCTGGCTCTGCTTTTTGTGAGAGTGTGACTTCAAGCTAGTGTGCATACCAGTTGGTTCCAGATCCAATTCAAGGTCTTGGTTATAACCTTTAAAGCCTGTGATGGCATAGGATCCGGCTATCTGAGGAATTATCTCATCTCTATTTCATTCACCTATGCCACCCAATCAATGAGGGAGGGTATGTCATGGACCCCATCAGTTAAAGACCTTTGGGGTCCAGGAAGAGAACCTTCTCTACTCTTGTCCCTGCCGTATGGAACAGCGGTGAAGTGTGCCCTCACCCTTTTGCCCATCCAGAAGAATATCAAGAGTCGGTTCTGTAAACCAACATGGGGGGGGGTCATAAACTGTCACACAACTTTGGAGCGGTTGGAAGCCCGAGAGTGCTCTCCCCTTCTTTTTAAAATTCTTCTAATTGTTAATGTTTTACCCTTGTTTTAATTCTATTTTAAACATTACTTTTTTTGCTGTGTTTTATAACTTTTATTTCTAAACCATCCAGAGTTAGTCAAAGGTGATGGGTGGTGAAGAAATTTGATAAATAAAAGTCTGGGCAGATATGAACAAATATGAATACATAAACATGACACATCTTACAGGTTCATTTGTTGACGGATATCTCCATGACTGGTTTTAAGTGAAGCTGGCTATTCTCAGTAGATATGTAGGAACAGCTGGCATGACATGGCCCATCAGGGTCTGTTGGTTCTTCTGTGCTGCTCCAGAAAACCCAATTACTTGCACTCTGATAAAGGCAGCTTGCCTCCCGTAGTTGTGGGTGCTCCGTTGCTAGATGTTTTCAAGAAAAGCTGGACAACCATTTCTCTGGGATTTAGATTTTAGATTAACAGAGTTGGAAGAGATCTTCTAGTCCAACCCCCTACCCAATTAGGAGACCCTGTACCATTTCTGACAAATGGCAGTCCAGTCTCTTCTTGAAAGCCTCCAGGGATGAAGCTCCCGTAACTTCCGAAGGCAACTTCTGTTCCATTGGCTGATTGCTTACACTGTCTGGTGGTCTGTGGATCTGAGTTCCCAAAATTCCTCAGCCAGCATGAGTGGACTTCAACTCCCAGACAGTGATTGGTCTCACTGTCAGGAAATTTCTCCTTCTTTCCCAGTTGAATCTCTCCTTGATCAGTTTCCATCCATTATTCCTTGTCTGGCCTTCAGTTGCTTTGGAAAATAGGATGACTCCCTCCTCTCAGTGGCATCCTCTCAAATATTGGAAGACTGCTCTCATGTCTCCCCTGGTCCTTCTCTTCACTAGACTAGCCAGGCCCAGTTCCTGCAACCAGTCACTGTATTACTTTCCAGTCCCGTAAACATCTTTTTTTTTTTTGCTCTTCTCTGCACTCTTTCTAGAGTCTCAACATCTTTTTTATAGTGTGGTGACCAAATGCAAGGGGAAGAACAAGAAACAGTGCCTTTTCCCTTGAACTACTTGGAGGAAGGCTGAGAAAGAAACAAGCCAATGAGAAATAATCAACTCTCAAGCTGAGAGAGACCAGTCTACTGAATTACTTGAGAAGACCTGAGGGATGTATAGAAGCAAGCCCCATTAGAACAGGAAGTTTCCAGTTTGGCCCGACCTGGTTAAAACACTTGAAATCTGGCTTCCAGCCACCGCTCGGTCTCTAAGACAGGCCCTTCTCTTTGCAGTGCATCAGATTCCAGCCAGCTGTTCCAGCACATGATGTCAGAGACCAGGGGTTTACAACTCTACACTCCAGGTTTGATCCAGGTCCAGGCCAGGCCCCTATAGCATGCAAATGGATCAGCGCTTAAATGCTTTCCTTGAAGACAGTTTGAAGGCATGCGTTTGTGAACATCTGTGGTGAAATTCTGCTTCCGTGAACACCCCAGAGGCTGTTCTGGTCCCTTTTCTTTCTGATGAAAGCAGGAACCTTTTGGCCTTTTTAAAACATACATACATACATACATACATACATACATACATACATACATACATACATACATACATACATAAATTGTTCTGCTGGCTTGTATGAAAAGAGACCGATATCTTTTGCAAGACAGAGTGGGGGTGGGCGAGAGAATAGCCGACACATCTGCGGCTGCAGAAGGAGCTTTATTCGTCTGAGCCAGAGCTCAGGCAACCAGACAATTGGAGCTATAACTTTGAGAGCTTTTTGCCAGATCCAAGAAGCTTCAGCACCAGCCAGCGCAAGATGTGAAGCCCCACCCTGCCCTCATTTAACCAAACGAGATGCGAATAACTTTGCTGTATGGCTTGGAAAAATTGCAGCCTTCCTTGGACGCTCTGGTTGCCAAGCGGAGCTCTGAAACATACCTAACCGTAGACTCATTTCTCCAAGAAACATACTTACAGTAATGCATTTCAGGCAAGTTCCATTAAAAAGGAGAGAGGGGGAAAAAAAAACCCAACAACCAACAACCTTCTTAAGCTGCTCAATCTGGAAATAAGGACTGCAGACACGAATGGATCATCTGAAACGAATTTCGTGGAACAGCTCTTTGGTGTGTCTTTCTTGCCTACTCTTTCTCGTTCTCCCTCGTTGGCTTCCGACAGAGGTCATCATACCTTCATCCAGGTGATGATGCTTTAAGGCTCTTAGAAAATTGATTCTAAAAGCACAAGGGGTGGGGGAACATGCCACAGCTTCTCCCAAAAGAAAGCTGCTTAAATCTGATCTCCCTTTGCAATGCACACCTGCAGAAAAGTCCCAAACACATCCTAACATGCCCTTCTTATTCCTTAAGAATTCAAGCAAAGACCCTGCTGAGATTGTATCTTGCGACGTGTTTTTGAAATATTCACAATACGCTGGACTTTCCAGAGGCGTTTATGCCACCCTTCCCCAGCCCATAATACTCCAAGATGCCCTGGAATTTTGTGAAACAAAACTTAAAACACATCTGGGAAGCACCTGGCTGGGTTACATAATGTTTCTCTGTTTGTTATTACTATTATTATTTTCAAATTCTTTCTCAGCCAAGTTTTCAAAATAGCGAACAATAAATTTTGCATAGTGACAAGACATCACATCACAAAAGCCTTTTAATGAAAACCCTAGTTCTGGACCCGATCCTAAATGTTATATATTTATATCTCATTTATTCTAATGAGCTCAGGATGGTTCATTTGGGGACTAGCCCAGTTTAATTGTAGTCTGCATTCTAGACGGGAACGCAGGCTACGATCAAGAGAGAGTGCTGTACACATAGTACAATTAAAATTAAATAGACAGAAGATTTTCAAAGAGAGATCCAGCCTAGAATTAAGGAGACATTTCCTGTTATTGAAAACAATTAATCAGTGGGACGGCTTGCCTCCAGAAGTTGTGGGTGCTCCTTCATGGGAGGTTTTCAAGAACAGACTGGACAGTCATTTGTCTGAAATGGTCTGGGGTCTCTTGCTTGAGCAGGAGGTTGGACTAGAAGACCTCCAAGGTCCCTTCCAAGTCTGTTATTTTGTAAATTATTTGGTAAGAACTTGACCAACCAGGAGAGTGAGACCAAAATGTTCCCGATTCCATCACTTTATCTGGAGACATTTTCCACCTCTTTGGCACTAACAGGTAAATCGTTTCAGTGAGTGTGGAAAGAAAATAAGTCAGAACGCTAACATTTAGATCTTCCGAAGAATACAATGAAAAGTTAGACAATTACCAAAAGATGAAGTGGTATTTTGGTTGGTCCTTTGGCAGACATCTTCTCCCACAGGCCTCGTCGAACGTAACGAATGGTGGTCCCCGCTATCTGAAACTCACCAGGAAGTTCAATTTTCCAGTCACTATTAATGGATTTCTTGCTAGAATCTTTCAAAGCTGCAAAGAATCAAATAGGCAGAGTGGTTCAGAAGAGTTCTCCTTACTCTTCTAGGCCACAAATTCAAGCGAGTCTCTTCAGCAAATGGTCCAACCATCCGTCCATCTTTCTGTGTGCTTCCTGTGTTTTTAGTTGGAGCTTCTAAACTTCTAAAGGAAGCTCATGGGAATTGCTAGCCTTCAAGCCACCTTTCTCCAAACTTAACTTTTGTCAGGTTTCCCCTCCCCCTCCTGAATAGGAACCAACCCTCTCATTCTGTTTCCCCAAACTTGCATCAACTCTTTCTCTCAAGTCAGATTCTTTCCAGCTCTGGATGCCTCCAAAGTGTAAGGCATTTCCTGTCCAAAATAATTTGCAAAAAAAAATCAAACAAGCCAGGCAGTGTGGGATGAAGGTAGGTGGAAAGGAACTCGGTCAAGCATCAATTCAACACAAAGCAGCCAGGTTCATTTCCAAAGAGTGTTGGCCAATCCAAAAAAATAAAATAAAATAAGACATACTTTGCCTAAACTTTGACTATGTAATTAGTTCCAGCCATCACTCCAAGGTTAAACCCAGCAGCGTTTGCACAAACCTCAGACCTTATTAAAGTTATAGTGGCAGGAAATTGTCCTTTTGAGTTTGCAATTGTTCTACTTTTCTGGTTGGATTCGTGCCCTCATTTTGTTGCAAGACTCTGACAAAGCAAAACTTCCGATTGTTATGTTCAGACTCAGTATCCGATCTGTAAATACACGGAGAATGCTCTTTGGAAAATAGCAAATCCTGTTTATCTGTTTCTCTGCTCATGGAAATAGAGAAACAGAACTTTCCCTGACCAATTTCCTCTCCCAATTCCACACCCCAGCTCCATTCTGGGTCTTGATTAAACCTGGTTGCCCAGGGTTTTGGGGGTTTTTTTTATAGCTACAGGTAGTCCTCTACTTAGGACCACAATTGAGGCCAAAATTTCCATTGCCAAGCAAGACGGTTGGTAAGTAAGTTTTGCCCCATTTTACAAACTTCCTTGCCACAGTTAAATGTCTATGGAGATTCCCAGTCATCCAACTCATGGTTGTCCCAAAGGTACTTTTTCAGGAGGCAATTGGACTTTCTTGTTTTTCTTTGAAGACGTTTTGCTTCTCCTCCAAGAAGCTTCTTCAGCTCTTGCCTGGATGGTGAGGAATGGAAGGATTTATGCTCCTTGTAGACAGCTGGTCATTTGCATTCTTTGCGAGAGTCATTGAGGACACATATAAACCTCCAAGTGGCCTCAACAACTCTCTTAAAGAATGCAAATGACCAGCTGTCTGCAAGGAATATAAACCCTTCCATTCTGCCCCATCCAGTCAGAACTGAAGAAGCCTCTTGGATGAGAAGCGAAATGTCTTCAAAGAAAAACAAGAAAGTCCAGTTGCCTCCTGAAAAAGCACTTCTGGGTCTTGCCACAGTTGTTAAAGGTATCTCTGCAGTTAACATGGTTGTTAAGAGAATCTGACTTCCCCAATGATTTTGCTTCTCGGAAGGTCACAAGAGGTGAGCGCGTGATCCCAGGATCCTGCAACTGTCACAAATACCTTCCCGTTTGTCTGAATTTTGATCACCTGACAGTGGGGGATGCTGCAAAGGTCGTATGTGTGAAAAACGGCCATAAGTCACTATTTTCACTACTGCTTGCAGTACCTTTGAACGGTCACAAAACAAACGGTTGTAAGTTGAGGATTACCTGTACTGAACTATAGGTAGCAACTTTCTGTAGTAATCAGAGGGAGACAGAGGGGGAGAGAAAAGCTGCCTTACACGGAATGCTTTGTGAAAACGGGTCTATCATCACAAGTTAATTTGTTCTGCTTGCGAAAGGAAGATCTCCTTCACAAAACATGAAGAGAGATGAGATCATTTTAATGCAACAAGGCTGGTCAGACCAAAGCGATAAAGGAGTTGGAAGCTCACTGTGAACAGTCAAGTCTGACAACCGGGTTAAAGGCAAAAACAGGAACACAAACAGTCACGTCTGGCAACTAGCACCTGATCAACAGGTAGGCAAAAGTCAAAAGAGGCCCGGAATCACCCTGTGGATATCATACGACTGACTTCTTTGCCTCTGTCTTCCTTCCAGCCGATGCCTGACTGTCTTCGACTGGCAGCGGCTATCCAAAGTAATCTCGTTCGTAACAATTAATCCAAATTAATCTAGTTAAGAGCAAATAAAAACGCTGATTTTTCAAAAAGATTTGCAAGATACCAGAGCACCAGCAGACACGTTTTTCCTACGTCAAAGCCTAGAGAAAGGGAGACATTTTCGCTCCAAATACTGCCTGCCATACACAGGCAGAAATAAAAGCAAGGCGTTGAATAATCTTGGCAGCGATCCCTTTTTTGGGGAGGAGATCCTGCAAAAAAATAAATTAAAAAATGTGATACTGAACATTCCCGGCAGTTTCCTGAGCAACCAGTTGTTTTTTTTTTGTGGGGGGGTTTTGTGGGGTTTTTTTTTTCAGAAAGAAAGTTTCTAACTCATGTGGATGTGAAAAGAGGCTCGACAGCAGGCAGACAACACTTAACGGAATCACCAAAGCCAAATACGTGACTAATTTCAAAAGCTAAGCAAGAGCTTAGAGGAAGCCAGACGCCACGGGCAGAAATGGAGAGTTGCACAAAGTTCCAGAATTCTGGATTTTTCTGGGCAGATATTTTCTCCGTTCACATCATAAAAGCTGACTCAAGCCGGGCTACTTCGGTTACCACAGGTTTAAACAGCAAAGCAGATCGACAACAATAAAAGGCCCATCCTGATGTCTCTACAGCACTTTAAAATCAAACGCAAAGGGGAAGTTGGATAAGAGAGTGACCAACCACTGAGGATCCACCGAAGAAGAAAGGCAGAAAAGAGGTTAGAGTAGAATGGCTGGCTTCTACTTCCTCTGACTTTTTATTACGATGGAATAGTCTAAACCATGGACAACTGTTTTTTCAAAGGTGGCGTCTTTAAGACGTGTGAGCTTCAAATCCCAGAATTCTCCAGCCAGGCTGGCTAATACAAGAGGTGGGATAAGCTGAAGAACAAGAAGCATCTTCAGCAGGAGCCATGTGCTTCCACTTGGTTTCTCCTCTCTGAAGGACATTCCACTACAATGTGTGTAGTGACTAGCCTTCTTCCACTTGGCTCTCCAGGTAACGAGTAACCCATCTTCTCAGTCATCTTGGGGTGTATCAGCAGGTGCTTCTGCAACCCTGCCTTTGCAACCCTGCTCCACTGAGCTTTACAGTTTACAAGATCAGCATATTGCCTCCAATAATCATTTTACTGACCTCTGAAGGATGGAAGGCTGAGCCCACTTCAAGCCCTGTCAGAATCAAACTCCAGGCTGTCGGTAGAGTTTGTCTACAATACCGCCTTCTAACCACTGGGCCACCCATGCTCAAATGCCAAGCAGAGGGGCTTCTTTGGATAGACACAACCGAGCCAAGAACCCAACTAGACTTGGGAACTAGACAAAGGATCATTGTTCTTCAAAATATAGAAAATAAGTTAACAACTGCTTTGCAAAAAGCAGACCATCCTAGCTGGACACCTTCTCTATAGCCACCATTGGCTGCCTTCTCCAAAGCCTCTTTCTGAAATTACCTCCAAATGTTGTCTTTTCCATGAGGAGAATCCTAGCAGTAAAAGTCGTTGAGATATAATGACAGTCCATGAAATAAACTTTTCTCCAAAGCCCCACTCATGTTGTTTCAAATGTTATGCTTTAAACAAATCCTTACGCTTCTCACTCTTTCTCTCCTTACCCAAAAAGCTGTGGCCAGGTTTGTCCTCCATCACACGGATACGTCGAGCTCCAGCAGGGATCACGGCTGCTTCGATATAACCTACAACCCAAAAAAAGGAAGATATGAGCCACCAAAGTATATCCCAAAGGAAATTCCCAGGGAAACTGACAAGTGGTCGTTGTGGCTAAATCTGCAGCCCTTACAGTTTGGAAAAAAGAAATTCACACCTCCAACACTCATTTTGAAATTTGGTGAGACGCTGGGCCGCACAGATTTCAAAGATGTGAATTATGACTCGACCGGGAGAAGGAAATGAATGTGGCCACATTTCAAATTCAGTTCCTACATAACTAAAATGACGAGGCAATAAACTCCAATTGGTGATTTTTGGATTTCTTCGTGGGATCAGAGCTCTGTTAAATTTGTCTTGCTGTTGCTACTTGTTCCATCAATAAAAAACTATTCTAAGGAAGCCTTTAAGGATATTTCAATTTCTTTTGGCTTCAACTAATTTGCCAGCCATTTTAATTTGTGGGAAACTTGATTCTACATTTCACACATATTCAGTCGCTGTGACAGGCACGCCATAATTTACGGCTAACAGTACTATGCCAGCCCAACCAATTGGTTGATTTAATAAATTATGGCTCAACAAATTATGCTTTTGCATAAGTGGCAAACTAGGGCAATACTTGCTTAAGATAAGCATGAAGAGCACAGGGTAAAAACTGAATTAACTATCTCTATTTCTCCCAAATAATTCAATGACTGTATCATTGGAAGACTTAAAAGAATGGGTTGGAGAGATGGAGAAAATCTAACTATGTGGTTCCTAGGAATAGAAAACTACTATAAATCAATCAATCAATCAATTAATCAATCAATCAGTCAAGCCCATCCTGGCTAGTCAAACTTCCCAGACCCGATGTCATGTTGTGTATCTAGAAGGGGCCATATTGGAAAATTTGGATTTGGTTTCTACCAGAAGCATTTCCTATCAAGAACAATATGATAATAGAGCATCTGTTTCAATAACCATTCCTTGTTTTTGTCTTTTGTCTTCCCCTTATTAATCTTTCTATGTTACGATCCCCACCCCGACTACACATTCATTTTTCATTTTCTTCTCCTTTCATTAGTTTATCCAAGAAATACCTTAATACCACAGAAAGGAAAACTGAAAATAGGGCTACAAATAGAAGACTCAGAATTAAGAATCTGGTGCCAACATGTTGGATTCAGTACTGCTATGGTTTCAGTGCATCATCTGACGATCATCTTGCCTTTAGTGTTAACAATTGTTTTAATCATTATTATTACAACCACAGTTATGCAAGAGATCATAATCCAGGCAAACAGCTGTCTAACATACAATTTGGCAGCAAGAATTTGGGCTTTCTCTTATTCAGCATGTTCAAATTGTATTGAACCATCATGTTCTAAGATGGCAAATTGTAGCTGGCAAATTATTTCAATGGGCCTTCAGGAATTTGAAGGGTTTTATATCCCTCCTGCAGGAAGAGTCGGCATTACAGATATTCCTTAGTATTTGACAAATTTACATATTTGGAGCTTTGGGTCTTATCTGAGTTTGATCATTCTACAGATGTTTCATTAGCAAGCTATGTAACATCATCATGCCATAATGATGCATTGATGATGTTACGTAGCTTGGTAATGAAATCTCTGTAGGAATCACCAAGCTTTGAAAACACTAAGGTGCCAACAGTTCAGCCCTAAGTTACATGTATATTCTTTATTGTCTATATTGTTGTATTATTGTGGAGTTTTCTGTTTTGCTTTAACTTTATTACTGTTGGAAATCAGTAGCTGTTTGGCACCAGATGTAAGTGGAGTGATATATAAACCCAGTAAAATAAATGCTTATATAAATTTAAAAAAAATCATCTTGGCAATACAGACAGACTCCAAACCAAAGATTATTACCACCGATAAGGTGACATAATATAACAAGACATGGCCAAAGGGAAGAGGATAGGAAGCAGCCTGAAAGTATACACATCACCAAGGTTAGGACAAACTTATGGACATCCTTTAAATGTACAATTTCAACGTTTTATCCAGAAATTTAAAGAATTTTAAAAAGCATTCTTTCGTCGGATCCTCCATGGCTTCCAACTAGCCCCAGATTTATACCAAATATCCAATGATTGGATGCATCAAAGCAATACCAATATTCAGGAGAAATGATGAACTCAATCCCAATGGGAAGAATCTTCAAGTCCTTTTCCATAATATAAGCGAAAACCAAATGCAGTTGTACTAGGAGTTGGGCAATTCTGGTTTGAACAAAGAGATAATTAACTAAATTCTGCATGTTGAAATCTTATAGACGTTCACTTAAGCACTATTTGCTTCATCTAACTTCATGGGATTTTAGTAAGTAAATGTGGATGTCTGTCTATGGAGATTCTCAGTCATCCAAGTCATAGTTGTCCCAAAGGTGTGTTTTTTCAAAAACTGGACTTTCTTCATTTTTCCTTGAAGAGGTTTCACTTCTCATCCCAGAAGCTCAATCAGTTCTTTTTTTCAGTTCTCAGTTTCTGGGATGAGAAGTGAAACTTCTTCAAGGAAAGTCCAGTTGCCTTTTGAAAAAGGCACCTTTGGGACAAGTAAATGTGGAGTTAACAAATTATTTACCAAATACAATGCTGCCTCTATACCACCAGATTCCTGGGATTTTGATTTTCTTTTGAATCCTTATAAATGAATGGAAACCAATTTCTCAGCATTTAGAGAAATGTGAGTCTTGATACAGTCTCTCACCATTTGCAAGCCACCACTTCCTTAGCAATCCGTAATTGCAGCAGGGATTCCAGAAAGATCAGTAAATTTCAGTTTACTGTGACCAAAAACACTCTACTGCAATTAAATCGTTCTCAACTTTCAGTAGAATCTGGTCTATTCCTTTCGATGCCAATTCCGGAGAGACAGTTAAGACAATTGTGTTACAATAGAATAACAGGCTCTGTTCTTTTTAGGTTCCATTCCAATCCATTTAGCTCAAAATAATTTCAGATCGAACAATAAGGTTTCCAAAGCATCCTGGGAACTCTTTGTTATTTATTAATTCGTAGTATTATATGCAACTGCTCTCTACCTCAGGAACAATTCTCTCTTCCTGGCACACAATCCTCTTTCTGTCTTGTCTGCGTTACATCAAGGCCTCAGGAATGCACAACCGGGCTTGAAGAGAATGGCGTGTTAAAATTATATCGCAGGGCTCACATGAGGGGAGACACCTGAGCCGATGGGAAGAGAGCAGAGCGAAAGGGACAGAAAGATTGCCTTTATCCCTATGAAGGTTCACAGCGGGAGAACAGCTGGTGCTGCGCCTTCCCTGAGAAATCTGGAAAGAACTAGTGAGCAATAATTTCCTTCAGCCTTGGATACCATAATTCCATCTTTTTTGCCTCTAGTCTTGGAGGGAAACCATAACAATAGCAGAGTTGGAAGGGACTGTGGAGGTCTTCTAGTCCAATCCCCTTCTCAGGCAGGTGACTCTGTATTATTCCAGACAAATGGTTGTCCAATCTCTTCTTAAAAACCTCCGGTGTTGGAGCACTCATAACTTCTGAAAGCAAGCCATTCTACTGATTAATTCTTCTCACTGTCAGGAAATTTCTCCTCAGTTCTAGGTTGGTTCTCTTCTTGATTTGTTTCCATCCACTGCTCCTTGTCCTGCCATGATTTCTTGAAGTTATGGATAGATTTCAAAGCCAATAGCTAATGGCATCAATAGTCAGTTTGGAGTTCTTAATGGGATTCTTACAATTAGCTGGTTCCCATAGTATCTGCTAGGATTCCACTGAATTAATGTTTTCAAAGGCACGAACGTGCTAACACTTCTATGAAATGCACTCAATGATCGTTATCATCATCAGTGATGGAAAGCCGGCATTTCTTCCTCTAGAGAAAATAATGTCATTTCATAGAAGAGAAAATCACAGCAACGTAACTAATGCCTTGTTCCCAATGTCTTTCTTTTTCATTCAAAAAGCAATGCTCCCTTTTTGAATAACCAACGGAAATATTAGGAGATAGGCCTTCTTCTCTTCCCATTGGGCTTCTCCTTCAAAGGCGGAAATCTCCTTTGAAGATGGAATTGTGAAGGTTGACATTCCACTTGCTGTGAATAAGCATCTTGATTGGTTTTTCAGTAGGATGACATGCCCATAGACTGCTCATAAGCCTGTAAACCTTCTAATTCTTAGCACAGAAACCCATCACAGGTAATCCTTGACTTATGACAACAATTGGGACCAAATATCTATTGCTAAGCCAGTTGGTTGTTAAGGAAATCATGCCCAATTTTGCAGTTGTTGTTTTTTTGGCCATGATTGTTAAGCAACTGACTGCAACCCTTAAGTGAATTACATGGCTGTTCAGCAAATTTGGCTACCTCCATTAACTTTGCTTGCCAAAAGCGAGATGGGAAAGTCACAAATGGAGATCACATGACCCTGGGATTCTATAACCATCATAAATACATGCCAGTTGCCAAATTCAGTGCCCGAATGTGAGCACTTGCCCATGGGAATGCTTTGATAGTCCTAGAGCAAAGTCTGGCCATAAGTCACATTTTTGGTGCTATTGTCACTAAAGGAAAAAAATCACAAGTCGAGGATTACCTGTATAGTTAAGCCCACTCGTGTTAAAAGTTAGAACTATGGAGGAGCCCATTCATCAGAAAATGAATGTCAAGATGCATCCCCCCCCACACCTCCCGAGAACTCAGTGAAAAGATTCATATGAAGAAAGGACACGGACAAAAGAGCTTTGAAATACATCCACAGCTTCTCCTTTGAGTAGGATCCCATATCTGCATTTCAAGTCAACCAAAGAACACAGAAAAAGACCCAACACCAAGAGAGTATCTAATCTATCTCCCAGCACCGTGGAAAGCAACCAAGGCATCTTACACGAGAAACACTTGGGCACTGCCTTTGTCCTGGCCATCACACAGGTGGAAACTTTCTTGCATTGACTATTGGAGACTAAAAAAAAAAAGGAATTGGCACAGGTTTAATTACACCAGCAGGGAATGTTTGCACAAGTCAGCGGTCATCAGAAATAATCTTCCTTCAGGACAACCCAATCAGCAACAGGAGACAATTTTGCTCGCAACAGCTTCCTGATATCTATTACAAAGCAGTCCTCTTCGGGGAACCTGCTACTTGGATTCAGATTTGCAGAACGGCAAATCTGAATTGAACCAAAACAGTCCAGTAGTCTAATGGGACTCGGTTGCACTTTGACAAGAAACACATTTCAAAAATATATAAAGAACCCATCACTTCTCTACTTTTTGGCTAAGATATAAATAGCCCATTTTGTTCAAGTTCGATTATAATTCTCAGGGTGGCTTGTTTTCCATGGCACAGCAAAACAATACGTGCATCAAGCTATCACACGCAACCCAAAATAGAAAAAAATACTGAAAAAGGGTCAGCAATGATTGGCAATTAACATCGGCAGCAGATTAACACCCCCCCCACCAAAAAAAAAAGACCTCGCCCCTGTTACTTTAACCAGGATAGCAGGGGGAACAGGCAAGGGAGGAAGGGGACAAATGATTAAAAAAAGAGGTGCCAGTAAGTAAAATTTATTTATGGTCATTGAACAGCCACATTTAGAATGGCAAAATAGAGGGGAAAAATGGGTTTCCTATGCCAGCTGTGGCATTGAAAATCTTCCTTCCATGCTTATGGAATTCTGTCCTTCAAATCAGATAAGTTATTCCTAGATGATCTTCGCCTGCTCAAAATTGATAAAAGTGCTGTCATGTAGAATATAGAATCATAGGACTGCAAGGGACGTTGGAGGTCTTCAAGTCCAACCCTCTGCCCAAAGCAGGAGGCGTTGTACCATCCTGGACAAATGGTTGTCCAATCTTTTCTTGAAAACCCCCAGTGATGGAGCACCCACAACTTCTAAAGGCAAGCCATTCCACTGATTGATTGTTCTCGCTGTCAGGAAATTTCTCCTTAGTTCTAGGTTGGATCTCTCTTTGATAAGCTCCTATCCTTATTTCTTCTCCTGCCCTCAGGCGCTTTGGAGAATAGCTCAACCCTCTCTTCTCTGTGATAGCCTCTAAAGTACTAGAAGAAAGTTATCATGTCTCCCTGAATCCTTCTCTTCGATAGACTCCCTCAACCTTTTGTCATATGATGTAGCCGCCAGACCCTTTATCATCTTAACGTGGTTAATTATGGCTTATCATCATAACATGGTTATGCCAAATGCTGAGTGGTGCGGTGGCCTAGAGGTGGAGCTCTCGCCTCACAATTAGGAGGCTGTGAGTTCGATCCTAGACAGAGGCAGATATTTCTCTCTCTGGGCACAATGAGAATGTATCTGCTGAACAAAACTCCACATTGGTGACAGGAAGGACATCCGGCCATTAAAACACTCCGCTAGATCCATCCAGTTGCCCAGACTCCACCCCGCAAGGGATTATGGAGTCATTAAAAGATAATGATGATGTAAGTATTAAATAAATAAACACGTTAAAAATGTTTTGTTTAGTATAAAGTTTTACAGCTGATTTTGTTCATTTTCCCACTAGCAACTTTTAGTGTCTTCTGGATTCGTCCCACCTTTATTGTGCCAATGTAGCAGTAATGAAGACAGGTTTTGCTCTATGTCAGAGATGACAACGTGAAGACACCATATCACAGTGGGAAAATGGCTTTCGTCTAATTAGGTGGAGAGTTGCTCCTTTCATCTTAATTGCATTTTAAACTGAAATCAATGTTAAATTAGATGAACGGCAGATTCTTCACAACCGAAGAATGGAGGTGTTTCCATGGCACAATAGGGAAAGATAACACGAGACACCTTTATTTGTGTCTATGTGGATGGGTGAGAGATTTGTTTAACACCACATTCCCAGGTATGTCATATTGCATCAGTAAATGCAATTACTGTCAGACGATCTGAACTTTTTACATCTATATTATAAACAGTGGCATACTGCTTCTTACAATAACTGAACAGGCCAAGCACCAAAACCTAATTAAGATGCTAATCAATGTTGAAGTTTAAAACTGCTTTCATGTCAGATGCAACTAAATGTAGACTTAGATGTGCCCTCAGAAATAGTAACACCATCCCATACACAAAATAATTTCTGGTTAAATTCAGAGGGGATTACTCATGGAAAATATAAGCAGAAAATACTGAATTCATTTAAAAAACAACAACAACAAAGAGGTAATTAAATAACAAATCTTGTTTCTTTTGGACTTAAATGCTAATTATACCAATAAGAGGACACCCCCATCCTCAAAGAAATTCCTTCTTGTTCTCCAACATAAAACTCAAAAAATTAAAGCACTTAAAATAACAGGGTCACATATCGAAAAATAAAAATTGCAAATAAAACTGGGCAGATAAATTGATCATCCAACCCCAGATTGGATGTTGCTGTTTTTCTCCCTCATGGGATGATCCCCCCCCCCAAGGTACTAATTTGATTTCTCCTAAACCATTAAAGACTCATTTTAAAGTCTGCTCCAAAAGCATTCAGATATCAGTTGCTGCAGCCCTATAAAGGAGGCAAATTAAAAGTGTGGCTTCAACTCAAGAAAGTTTCCCTGATTCTGCTGCAATTGGAGTGCCACAATTGCAAGAAAGGATTACTGGTGACATGATAGCAGCGTTCCAATATCTGAGGGGTTGCCACAAAGAAGAGGGAGTCAAATTATTATCCAAAGCACCTGAAGGCAGGACAAGAAACAATGGGTGGAAACCAATCAAGGAGAGAAACAGCCTAGAATTTCCTGACAGTGAGAACAATCAACCAGTGGAACTGTTTGCCACCAGAAGTTGTGGGTGCTCCATCACTGGAGGCTTTCAAAAGAGACTGGACAACAATTTGACTGAATGGTATAGGGTCTCCTGCTTGAGCAGGGGGTTGCATTAGAAGACCTCCAAGGTCCTTCTAACTCTGTTATTCTGTTCAACCTGAGAAGTGTAGCTGGTTGAGAACCATGGAATCTGATATAGCATATGTTCTTTTATTTGGCTCTGTCGCTAAACCATGGCTGCCAGGAAGGAATACAGAGGAAAGTTTAAGGAACACTCACATAAAAGGAAGGCATGATTCCATATTACATGCATTCCCACGCACAGATTTTTAGCCTCAGTGCCAAACTCTAGATAGATAAGATTAATGGAGTTGGAAGGGACTTTGGAGATCATCTACTTCATCCGGCCCCCCTGCCCAAGCAGGGGATCCTATACCATTTCTGACAGATGATAGATGGAAATATTGGACGAAAATACATACCTGGTTGGAAAAAAAATGATAAAACAGCATTTAGATATGAAACCAGAAATATTTTTATTGGGCATTCTACCAGAAAAAAAAATATGATAAAGATATTATACATTTGAATTTACATGTACTAACTGCAGCTAGAATTGTATATGCTCAACAATGGAAGTGTAATGAAATCCTGACAGATGAGAAGGTAATTAAGAAAATATTAGAATGTGCAGAAATGGATAGACAAATGCTTACTATCAAGGATAAAGAAGAAACTAAATACTTTTTGACATGGGACTTATTTTATCGATGGCTAGACAATAAAAACAGAAGTTAGAAAGAAAGGGATATAAAAAGGATAAATGTTCAAATGGAAATTTGTTAAAATGGACAAACAAAATATTGTCACTACAGTATTAATGTTATTGTGATGAATGTTATTGTAAACACTCTAATTATGACTGCCTAAAATAATTGTACCCAGAGATCACACTGTTTGATTGAAATGGAATTTTTATATATTATACAAATAAAACAAATAAAACTTAAAAAAGAAAAAGAAAGTAATCTCCATTTCTTCATCTGCAAATATCTTCTAAATCAGTGGGCCCCAACTTTTGAGCACTCAGGGGCCATGGAAAACATTCTATCTATTGCTTTTGGTCTTGCCTTCTGGTGGCCCTGTCTTCTTTAAGACAGCCCCTCAAATACTGGAAAAATGCTATCATGTCACCTCTAGTCCTTCTTTTCATTAGACTAGACATACCCATTGCCTGCAACAGTTTTTCATGTTTTAGCTTCCTGCCCCCTAATCAATTTTGTTGCTCTTCTCATATTACAGATTACAGATTAACAGAGTTGGAAGGGATCTTGTAGGTCATCTAGTCCAACCCTGCCCAAGCAGAAGACCTTACACCATTTCTGACAAATGGCAGTCCAATCTCTTCTTGAAAGCCTCCAGTAATGAAGCTCCCACAACTTCCGAAGGCAAGCTGTTCTATTGGTTGATTGTTCTCACTGTCAGAAAATTTCTCCTTATTTCTAGGTTGATCTCTCCTTGATCAGTTTCCATCCATTATTCTTTGTCTGGCCTTCAGATGCCTGGGAAAATAGCTTGACCCCCTCCTCTCTGTGGCAGCCCCTTAAATATTGGAACTTGCTATCATGTCTCCCCTGGTCCTTCTCTTCACTAGACTAGCCATGCACAGTTCCTGTAACTGTTCTTCATATCTCCAGTCCCCTAATCTGGTTGCTCTTCTCTACACTCTTTCTAGAGTCTCAACATTTTTTATAGTGTGGTGACCAAAACTGGATGCAATATTCTAGGTGTGGTCTTACTAAGGCTTTATAGAGTGGCATTAGTACTTCACTTGATCTTGCTTGTACCCTCTGTTAATGCTTTTGTTGGCTTTTTTGGCTACCATTGCACACTGCTGGTTCATATTTAACTGGCTGTCCACTAAGACTCCAAGATCCCTCTCACAGTGACTGCTATTAAATTTAGTTTCACCCAGTCTATATGTGTACTTTTGGTTTTTCTTGCCTAAGTGTAAGACTTTACTTTTCTCTACATTGAATTTCATTTTGTTAGATAGGATCCAGTGTTCAAGTCTGTCAAGAGCCATCCGGATCTTGAGACTATCTTCGGGATTCTTGGCTATTCCTGCCAGCTTGGTGTCATCTGCAAATTTGATGACTTCCCCTTCTATTCCCTCATCAAAATCATTTATGAAGAAATTGGGCCTAAAACATAACCTTGGGGTACCTGACTGCTTACTTCCCTCCACGTAGATGTAGTTCCACTAAGGACTACATGTTGAGTGCAGTTTGTTAGCCAATCACAAATCTACCTGGTGGATGGATTTTAAAATTTTTAAAATCAAATTTACATTATCTCTTAAGGATGCAGAAATTCACCTACTACATTTGGATGAATTTTCTGGTCAAGAGTCTTAATGTCATCGATATGTAAAAAAAATAAAAAAATATTCCAAAAAAAGTGATTAAGCTCAACAGCTCTAACTGTGAGAGGGATCTAGGAGTCCCCTAGTGGACAACCATTTAAATATGAGCCACCAATATAGATCCAATGAAGTCCAAGGCTGCATCAACAGAGGGATAAAGAGGGATAGTATCAAGGTCACAGGAAGTCATAATACCATTTATACTACTTTGGTAAGACTCCATTTGGATTAGTTTTGGCCCCTGTGATACAAAAAGAAACAAACAAAAAAACACCTGCCGTTGCAACTCTAGAAAGAGTACAGAGAAAAGCAACTGGGCTGGAGGTTAGAATATGTGATGAATGTTGCAGGAACTGGGTGTGTCTAATCTGATGAAAAGAAGGACTGTGGGTAACATGATTTCAATCTTCCAATATTTGAGGGACTATCACAGAGAAGGTGGGGGGAATCAACCAATTTTCCAAAGCAGCTGAGGGCAGGACAAGAAATAATGAATGGAAACTTATCAAGGAGAGATCCAACCTAGAACTAAGGAGAAATTTCTTGTCAGTAAAAAAATTAATAAATGTAATGGCTTGCCTTCAAAAGTTCTCTGTCACTGGAGGTTTTTAAGAAGAGATTGGACAGCCATTTTTTAGGAATGATATAGGTTTTCCTGCTTGAACATGGGATCGGAGTAGAAGACCTCCAAGGTCCCTTCCAACTCTGTTATTCTGTATTTTGTAGAATGAAATTTTGTTATTCTGAAGAAAAGGGTTAAATGATAAGGAGTTGCTCTTCCTTGATCCCTTTTTACAGTTAGGAATACAGCCTATTCACTCCCTATTTCTATTTTCTTGGTCAAATCCTGATGTAATATAATGATTGCTTTGGGGAGACATAAATCAAATGTAGAAGCTAATTTTATCCAGAGTTTATCTTGGGATATAGAGTCAAAGCCATCTTTAAATCTATGAAATCAAAAGAGATCACTCCATTTGACAGATATAACATTACATCAAACCATAGTGTTTAGGCGCTATGGTATTTATACACAGCCAATCAAAAAACTTGTCAGAATCTTACATATCTTATAGTTACTAACTACTATAGTACTAATTACTCCTGCCTGAGTAGGTGGTTGGTATGTTATTCTCTAATTCTGAAATTTGTAAAGATACAAGATTCAGATGAATTTAAGGCCTTGAAAGGCTGCTTGAGCAAATGGGACCTTGATGTAATCCTAACTCTCAGCTACTCCATTCATAAACAAAACGTAAAGATAGCAGTGTATATGGAAAAATCTCAACTATCTCTTCTGGGATTACAGTTGATTTGTTATCTCATGACTTGTGAAATTAAATAATAAGAGCTAGTATGTCTAAGCATCCACTCTTCCAACTATTAGTTGAAAAATGCAGGTCAGTCACAGGATATCTCCCAAGGCCCCATCACAATAATCTCTTGCCATCTCTCCTGTCAAGAGTTTACTTCCGTGTGTATCCAGCATCCATCAGTGACTCTAATTGCAAAACCTGGTTTGCTAGTGAAAGCTCACAAGGCATCAGATTTTCATGACGCTTACAGGAAGTGAAAAGAGGTTTGTTTCTATGTAATCTTCATACCAAACATGTATTTTATTTTTTCCCGTAGGGTTGGAATTTTGTAGATATTTTCTAACCATGTGGTTGCAAAGACATGTTTTTGAAAAATAAAAAAATGATGTTTCAATGGATTTTGAATTGCAGACCACCAATGAAAATACAGAGACTCCTCTTGCCAGGAGAGATGGCAAAAGATGATTGAGATGGGGCCTTGGGAGATATTAATTCCCACTTTTGTCTTAATTAGCTAACCTGCTACAGTTAACAACAGCAGTTAATCCTCCCTCATATGTAATCTTCTTTTTGCCGATGCCTAAATTGAAGGGCTTTGAAATGTTTTAAAACTTGCCCATTAATTTCCTCTTGGTCATTACTTTGATTCTCTGTGGATGGTATGGAAGGAATCAAGCTGGTGCGGTAAATATTAGGATTTCATTAATAATTCTGTTTGTATTAATGGTAGTTATCTTGGTGCCTTTCCCAATAATACCCTCCTCAGTATCCAATTAGCAAATGTTTAAATTAATTGTTCCTTATTCAAGCCACACACTTCCAACACTGCAGATAATATTGAGCCACGGTGGTGCAGTGGTTAGAATGCAGTACTGCTGGCTAATTCTGCTTAGTGAGGGCTGCCTGCAATTTGGCAATTCAAATCTCACCGGGCTCAAGGCTGACTCAGCCTTCCATCCTTCTGAGGGCGATAAAATGAGGACCAGATTGTTGGCGGCAATAGGCTGACTCTGTAAACCACTTAGAGAGGGCTGTAAAGCACTATGAAGGGGTATATAAGTCTAAGTGCTATTGATATTGATATTGTCATCCTATGTGTCTTTCTGTGTGTATATTGACATAGAACAGGGGTGTCAAACTCACATCATCACGGCGGCGTCACATGACATATCAGGACTTTTTCCCCCTTCGCTAAACTTCGCATAGGCGTGGCCAGCGCATAATGCATCTGGCCCGCGGGTCAGGAGTTTGACAGCCCTGACATAGAATAATAAATATCTAGATTTGTGATGGCTTCTGTAGCAGTGTATTTTCGTGCAGTGCATCCTATGAATGTTATGATGGAGTGCTCCATGAGTGATGGAAAAAAAGTATATTAAGGGGGAGACCCTGGCAAAAATGTCACAAAAAGAAAAGGTTTGTATCTCCAGTTCCCTCCATTGACACTGAGGGTTTTAAGTTACAGTGACGCAAGAAAGATTTCAGTTGGATTTTCATCCTGGGTGGGTTTGCAAAAGCTGCCTCGCTCATCTGAGGTTTTGCTAGTGAAAACCTAGGTGAAAATTCCACACACACACACAAGAACAAACGACCTGAACAAACTACCAAGTTTTTATCCCATTCCAACAAGTTGTTGCAAAGAGTATTCATGTTTATTAATCACCAGGCTTTACCTTTATCTTTGTTTTGAAAGGCTTCTTAAGAACCATCATATGTAGATTTCCCAAGATGGGTACAGTCCTGGGTTCTGGAGGGAGATGGAGGGAGATGTTAATCCAGGAACTGCCCTTTTTCAGAAGGAACATAATTGCAAGGATAAATGGTAGTAATGTCAAAATTTCTCCAGTCCAATCCATTTCCTTTTAATAAGCAGTTTTAAGCAAAAATTATAAGGAATTTTGTAAACTGAAATGATTCCACTGTCAGGGTTCCATCAAAGCTCCATCAGCACTCAGACATGATTATATCCAAGTAAGAATTTATTAGAGAAACCATGTTGGTACATCTGGGAATAACCTGAATATGAAGCTCCAGGGTTTTTCCTGCCCAAAAGAAATTCAAGGATCCAGCTCCTGGCCATACTCAAAGGTCACATGCCCCAATCCTCTGTCAGCTCCAACTTATGCTCTCCTCCTGGCACTCCTCTTCCAGGTACCAGTTGATGTGTCCTTGACTCTCCAGAAAAGAATGTTGTTGTGTCTATATCCCCCTTAAGCATATGAGAAACTTCCCCCTCCCATTTTCCCAGGCACTACATGTGGCAGCTGCAGAGTCAGAGGTGAAATCTAGCCAGTTCGCACTGGTTCGAGCGAATCTGTAGGGAAAATTTTGATTGGTTTGGAAAACCAGCAAATATCACCTCCAGCTGGCCCCGCTCCTACTTGCCCGCTCACTGCTCACCCTGCCCCTGCTCACCCTGCCCCAGTGTCTCTGCCAGCCTTCCCACAGGGATGTGCCTGAGGCCCAACTACTCTTGATCTGCCTGCCTGCCTGCGTAAGTAAGCCGCTGCTGCCGCTTGCTCCCTGTCCCTTCCCACCTGGCGCCACGTCCCCACATGGGCTAATAGCTAGCTGACCCCCCCCCATGGTCCCTGGAGCTTGTCTGCCACTGCCGCCGCTTGCTTCACTTCCCACCTGGCACTGCGCCCCTGCGTGGCCTAGTAGCTACCTCCCGCCCTCCACGGTCCCCGGAGCTTGCTTGATAAACTCATGCTGACTTTTCTTTCTAACTTTTCTTTCTTCTAGGTGTTCTCAGATCTATTGCTTGATTATCTTTTCCAGGATACTTCCCAGGTATTGATGTCAGGCTGATGGGTTTTTATTTTCCTGGATCCATTTTTCCCGTTTTTGAAGATGGGAATCACATCAGCTCTTTTCCAGTCCTCTGGTGCTCCAGGATCTTTGAAAGATTCGGTTCAATAATTCTGAGATCACATCTGCCAGCTCCTTCAGAACTCTGTGATGTAATTCATCTGTTCTTGGTTATTTGAACTGTCTAGAGTGGACAGGTGTTCTATTATCATTTTCTTACCTATTTTAATTTGTTGTTTTTATCCATGAAATCCTTCTCAAGCTCTCTCCAAGTTTGTTGAAATCAGCTTTTTTAAAGTCTAAGACACCGGTCTGATTTTGTTCTATTGCTTGTGTCTGCATTATATTGAATTCTAATATGACATGGTCATTCTCCCCCAAAGTTCCTGCAACTTCAATCCACTCTATCATCACTTCTCTCTTAGTAAGAATTAGTCCAGTATAGCTGTCCCTCTACCTCCTCTACCTATTGGATGACAAAGTTTCAGCTAGGTTGGTCAGGAACTGGTTTTATCTCACATCTGATGCAGAGTTTATCTCTCTGTTGATGTCGGAGAAGTTAAAGCCCCCCATTACTACTGTGCTGTGTTTCCTACATATATTAGTTGACTGATTAGCAAAAAAACCCATCTATTTCTACTGTTTGGTTGGATGTCCTGTAGTATACACCTATAGCAATATCATTATTTTTCCTTTTATATTAACCCCCTACATTCAAGAAGGTGTTCCTTCTTGGTTTTATGCATTTCTGTAGGGATATAGTGGTTGGTTCCGTTTTAGGCCTAGTATTCATCAATATCTTCATAAATTACTTAGATGAGTGAATAGAAGGGAAACTCATCAAATTTGCAGATGACACTAAGCCAGGGGTGGGCTTCAAATTTTTTAGCAACAGGTTCTCTGCCCTAATGACTGGCTGGGTGGGCATGTCTGAGTGGGCATGGCTGGTTGGTCATGTGACTGGGTGGGCGTGGCCAATTCAATGTCACTTCTTTTGTCCTAATTACTTGAATAGTAAAATGTTTGAGGCTATTTTATTATCTAATGATATTGATTTCTCTGCAAATAACTAAAATGCCATCAACTTAATTACATTCAGGAATGAAAAACAGTT
>JANHFL010005590.1:161499-177302 GCA_032468155.1 Oxyrhabdium leporinum
CTATCTATCTATCTATCTATCTATCTATCTATCTATCTCTCTATCTATCTATCTATCTATCTATCTATCTATCTATCATCTATCTCTGCATTATATATTTCAATAATTTTGCACACTGATGCAGCACATGATGATAGAATTCTTTCCATTCTGTCCAAGCAACTTCCGTATCCTCTTTCCGTTCATCCACTCTCTATGTGGGAGATTAATTTTTGCTTCTAACGCTTCTTCATCCAGGATTAATCTATCTCTTCCTGTAGTTGCTCTACTCTGTTTTACTCCTTTCCTTTTCTTTCATGAGCACTTTCCCCCAAGATCCATTCTTGATACTACAAAGAACAATTCTACTCACAGTCAGAATCTTTCATCAGCATGCTAGTTGTCCCAATCTTTTATTATAAGCAATTAAATCATTCATGGGGATCCTTTTGTCCTGAGTACATACAAAAAGCTTTAGGCTGAAACCATGGATTGAGAAAAGACATCTTTCTAAGCAAATGCTAACCAAACAATCACTGCTCTCAATCATTCTTGGATTATCTAGTGGTCCAATCGTTTCTTTTGTTTTTTTGTCACATTCCCACCCATCCATTCATGTCAAAGTAGTTTTCCTTTGGGTGACATCATTCAGAATATTGTACTGTTTCCCCCACCTCCCATTTATTCTCCAGTTATTGTCACTCACTCAAGCGTAACATACAATTAGCAACAACTTATGGATTCTTATTTTCATAAGCATCCCACACCAACCTAGATGATATCAATGCATACTTCCTGGCATATATTTTAGCTCCTTCATTGATCATTAAACTTATACATAAGAAAAACTCCAATTGCACACAATCTTCATTCGGATTGTATTCTTCCCCTTTCTCTTCGTTTCCAAGACATTTATTCTTCTTATATTTTAAGTCATAATCTTCCATATGTTAGAGTTATTATCAGATGGGCCATTAGGTACCAAACATACTGACACTGGTCAACCTTCACACAATATTTTTCTTAAGTTTGAGAAGATGTTGATTAGGTTAAACAAGATCCTTGTACCACAAATGCCATTCCATGCTAAGTACACTACTGTTCAGACAAGACATGTTTTCGCCTGTATTCCATTACTTCAGCTAAATCCCAGTTTATTCCAGAAATGCTCTTGCTGTAGCATGAAAGCTAGTATTTCTAAACTATAAACAATTTTGGAACCCAGCATACTCTTGATCACATCTCACAGGAATACATGAACTATACCAATACATCCTTAGGATTCCTGCATTAAAGACACAACATTTATAGAGAGAGTTATACCCAGGTCACGCAGGAGAATTCACTGAAGAAAGCAATTGTGTTTGGAAGAGTTAGCGGCAAAAGGAAACCAGGCCACCCAAAAACACAGTTGTTGGACACCAGCAAAGCTGACACCAGCCAGAAGTAGTGGACAGACCTGGCCCATAGAATAACCAAGGGATGGGGACGACTCAATGGATAACATCGTCGTCATCATCTCCAAAACTGGATCACAAGTCTTTTTTTTTTGCATTCATTTGAAATGACATGTCAATCAAACTTCTAATCTTCTCAAATCCAGCTCTTCCAAATAGCCAGATGAACCAATCACAGGAACACAGCACAACCGATGCCCCGTTACGTGATAAATCCAATCCCGGCACTGATCTCTAGATCTGTTTTGGATTGCTTCTTCTTCTTTTAACTAAGACAACAGGATGTTCTTGCCAAAAAATTCCCAACAGAACCCTGAACGCGAAGAAAATAATACCCTTCATGTCATCCCCGCTCTTGTTTTCACACCGAGATTGCACAAAAGTAACCTATCCCTTCCTGCCCTCCCCAAAATAAACCCTTCACAATTTTATTTTTTTCCCCCCAAGGGTTAGAGGGACTATTGGCTCCTAAGCGACAGCATGTGTCTTCCATCAAAATGGTTTTAGCACATGACTTGCTGAGCACATGCTCATCTGTGCCTACATCTGGACTCAGGTAGACAGTTTGAATGCTTATCCCACAGAAATATGGTTTCCATTGGCTTTGTAGACAATAATGGTGTTGTGAGTCATTAGTTTCCACTCACAGAGCGAGGATTTAGGGCAGCTCCAATAAATACTGAAAACAGAGAATGCATGTCTCAGCTTTTCCTTGCAGCCTCACCATGTCCTGTCTTCTTTGATTATCCTTCCACATCCAAGATAAAATAATAATAATAATATCTGACAAGCTATTTTTCACAGGAGCTAAAGCTGAATGGCTACAACTCTGTATGTTCCGAGACCATAAAAGGACTTCTCATCTTACCAGAAGTATTCCAACATTGTTCTGACGCTACCAGAAGAAGTCCTTCATTCAAAATGTAACATTTTGTCCTCTTTGGGGCAAATAAAAAGAGTCAGTTTTGATGTCAAAACTCCTCTGATAAGGCTGGAACAACACACAATGATCTTCCAACAAGATCAGAATTGCCTGAGGATCAGAACATTCCACCCTCAAAATATGTTGGAAATCTCTTTTTAGCGGATCTCTCCGCCTGCTGCTATCCTAAGCAGCCCTTGTTATTATTCCTTCTGCAATATCAGCACATATATCAGAAGCAAAGACAGTGAGAGAAGTCCCCAGTATTTAAGTGCTGTAGAAGAATCACAACATGCCACCATGTAGCATGAGAACTAGTCTTAAGGATGAATGGGTCACCACTAACATTATACCGTTTATAACTGAAATACCAAAGGGAGAAGCAACCTGGAATTAAGGAGAAACTTCCTAAGAGTGAGGACAGTTAACCAGTGGAACAGCGTGGGGTTGGACTAGAAGACCTCCAAGGTTCCTTCTGACTAATTCCATTCCATTCCATTCTATTCTATTCTAAATTACCTAGCACGGCTGTATTACTTTTATCCTCCTCATCATTCCTATTACCAATTTCCTTATCTTCCTATAACTTTGTTGCTTGTATCTTACAATTTATACTGTTTTATTTAGTGTCCTAGCATGCTTTATGTGGATTGCTTATTTAGTATCCCATGGCTAGCGTCGCATCTTATGATTTATGATGCATGTATTTTTATGATTACTATGATCATGATTGATCACTTGTTGCTGTACGTACACTGAGAGCTTATTAACCGGAGACAAATTCCTTGTGTGTCCAATCACACTTGGGCAATAAAGAATTCTAATTCTAATATTAGAAAAGGTCTCCTAAAACTTTGCACTGCAGTTCCAAAGAACTACACATTAAACACTTTTAAAGCTTTCTAAGGCAACTGGGCTTCAGTCTTTGGATATAAAATATTTATTTACCACAACCCCGGAGGTCAACATAGACAAAACTGTGGAAGTGCCAGCTGTGTCAAAACAGCCTATCTCTATGACAATTCAGTCATCCAGCATCTAAATCGCTCGCAAGTACTCTGTAAATATTTACTTATTTGAAACATGTAAATAAACGTTGATAAAGCTTCTGGGATGAGAAGTGAAACATCTTCTTCCTCAAGAGAACAGGAAAACAAAAACAAAAACAAAATAGTCCCGTTGACTTTTGAAAAAGCACCTTTGGGACTTCTCCATTATCACTGAAATGATAATTCCCAAAAATGATAACTCCCCCAGCAGCCGAAGAAAGCATCAGAAAGAAAGTTTTTTTTTAAAAAGTTTTAAAAAAACCCAACTCCATCCAAATACACATGGAAGATCTTGCTTCTAAACAGATAATAGTTCAGCTGCTGAAACAGGTGGTCCTTGGCTTACAACAGTTCATTTAGTGACCGTTCAGAATTAGAGAAGAACCAAAAAAAAAGTGATGTATGTTCGTTTTTCCCACTTTTTCCCACTTGGAACTGAACCCAGAAGGATATTTCTTCCAACAGATCTTTGCAGCATCCCCAGGGCCACGCGATTAAAATTCAGACCCTTGGCAACTGACTCATATTTATGACGGTTGCAGAGCCCCAGGGGTCATGCGATTCCCCTTTTACGACCTTCTGACGAGTCAATGGGGAAGCCAGATTCACTTAACCACCGTGCTTGTCACTTAACACAACTGCCGCAAACCCCTTACCGGGGGTGGCGAGGAAGGGACATAAAATGGGGCAAAACTCACTGAACAAGCGTCTCGCTTAGCAACAGAAACCCGGGGCTCCGTTGGGGCCGTAAGTCGAGAACTCCCTGTCTTCTTGGAACTCCATCCCCTTCGTCTCGGTGCTGCAAAGCTCGCCAAAGAATAGTTAGATGGTTTCTGCAAAACATCAGGCACAGGCTACGAGGCAATACCACCGAGATACTACTAGTAGAACTACATGCATCTCCCCCACCCCTCCCTTACCCCCTTTGCAGCTCCAGCTGCACAAGAAAAAAAAACACAATGGATGTGAGCGTTCAAATGCGTTACATCCATTTTTCATCTGCGGAGCAATTAGCGACTGTTATGGTTTCCATGTTTATTCAGACAAACTCTTTACATACCATATTTATTGAAAAGGAAGACAGTCATGACCATAAATACACGGGTTCCATTCCAAAAAAAACAGATTTATATTTTTTTTTGGGGGGGGAACCACACCCTTCTTTCTTCTTTATTGTACTCTCAGCCAATCTAAGACAACCACACCATGTTAAAGGTAAAGTATCTGAAGGGGGTGAAAAATTAGTCAACAAGGTAAAACAATGCATTGTAAAATGAAAAACATCTGTAGGACTACTTACCCACCGTGTCACATGGCTCATCCTTATGGACACAAAAATCTGTCCTGAAAATAATAAATCATAATTAGGAACATCCCTTAAAATGATGAGTTATGGGTTGTACAAATGGACACACGTTTCAGAGTGTGTCGATCACGAACAAGCCACTAATGTAAGATATTGTACTAGGAGCAGGTAAATTTATATTCATTCATTCATCCATTCATTTGTTTATCCATCCATCCATTCACTCATTCATATTCTTTTCATGGTTCATTTTACAGGTAGTCCTTGACTTGCAACTACCCCAGGAACATTCATCACTAAGCAAGGTAGTCATAAGTGAATTGTGCCTGATTTTATGTACAAGGAATGGCAGAATCTGGGGTGGAGTGAAAAGAGGAATCAGCCTAGAATCCCCATGTAGCCACAAACGAAATCAGTCCATCTCCCCTTCAGTGAAGTTGACCCTCATCTAACTCTAACCAGGTGCTGACCGTTAGTTGAAACAATTCCTGTTTATAGGTTTTTAGCAATAAATCAGCTTAATTGAGCCTTCAAGGGTGGATCTGGTCTTTCACATCTGGCATTTTACGACTTTTTTTTTTTTGCTGTGGTTGTTAAGTGAATCACCATGGCCACTTCGTTATGGCCACTTCATTCCTTTCTTTCTTCCCAAACCTCAATCATCTCAAGGCTTCTCTTTCAAGTCAGCCATCAAGAATAATATACTGCTGGCAGAAGGAGGACAAAACTCTAACCTTCTACCATTTCTAAGCAGAGAAATTTTGGGCTGCTTTACTTGCACCGAAAAGCTTGCAGTACAAAGTTGGCCACAGGGCAATCGATGGCCTTCTCCTCTTGTCCCAGCTGGCAGTATCATCCATGCGGGAATTGCCAGACTCAGCTTCACAAAGTTTATTCAAGGACTAGATTACATTATTATATAAACGGGTAAATCGAACAGATGCTTTGAGTAAAAAGGACAGGAGGTTGCAGCTGAAAAAGCTGCTTTCTCAAAGGGGATTTCTAGCTTAGCAAATGAAAACACAGCATATCTCTGTCTCTTGCAGGACCATGGATGACAAGGGGCTGGTAGTTCCAGGTAATTCCCTGGATTCAAATTCCTTTCTCTAATGCCAAGGCTCCCAACAGTAAAACAGGGCAAAAGCAATAGCTATTTATGCCTGGAGGAGCCCCAAACCATCTCTCAATGGGAACAATTAAAATAGCAGCCGAAAAGGAAGCATAAGAGGAAAATGCTGGCAACTGATAACCAATCGTTGTTTAACAAGGTGCAGAAGCTGAGGTTGTCCCCTTTCTCAAGTAAAATAATAATAATAATAATTCCAGAAACAAGAAGGGTATAATTTTTATAGATAGCTTTCAGAAGGTCCTTATCTTACACTATGATTTTACAACCAATTGTCATGTATATTGCATCAATTGTTGCTTGGCTCTATGCACCTTGCTTAATAATAGGTAGCTAATATATAAACTACTACACTAGGAAGAGCCCTGGTGGCGCAGTGGTTAGAATGCAGGATTGCAGGAAAACTCTGTCCACAGCCTGCAGTTCGATCCTGATGGGATTCAAGGTTGATTTAGCCTTCCATCCTTTCAAGGTCGGTAAAATGAGGACCCGGATTGTTGGGGGGGGGGGCAATAGACTGACATTGTAAACCAAGCAAGGAGTGTTGTAAAGCACTATGAGGTGGTATATAAGTCTAAGTGCTATTGCTATTAACCAAAGTGCTACGTAGAAGGTTTCTCTATGGTTATGAAAGAGCATCGCATCAAGTCTCACATTAAGAGCTTTCAATGGCACAGCTCCCAAACTCAGCAACACCATGTCATTCTACAGTTCAAAGACTCATGAGTCTCGGAGAGAAATTTCCCAAGAGTGAGAACAATCAACCAGTGGAACGGCTTGCTTTCAGAAGTGCTGGATGCTCCCTCACGGGAGGATTTTTAGAACGGACCGGACATTTGTCTGGAATGGTGCAGGGTCTCCTGCTTGCACAAGGGGTTCGATTAGAAGGCCTCCAAGGTCCCTCCCGACTCTGTCATTCTATAATGTTCTATTTTGCCAAGCCACCGTCCTGCTGCGAGATTTTGGCTTCGTCTGTTGTAGGATCCAAGTCACATTTGCTATGCTGGACTTAAGGAAGCCTTTCTGAGTGGAGACCGACGGGCAAAAAAGAAAGTTTCCTAAGGTGAACAGAACTTGGCTTCCTTTTCACTGAAAAGAATGCTCCATGCAGGGGGAAAAAAAAGAAGAAGAAGTGCTTTTAGAGGTCAGCGATAAAATGTCTGGTTCTGGTTACAAACAGGCAGAGAGAAAAATTTAATGTTGAAGATCCAGCTCGTTTGTGTTTTTTTTTCCTTCTCTTGGCTTAGCCATTCCATGCTGGACACAGCCCTGCTTTTGCATCCTTTGCCACTGGTCCACATCTGTACAATCTGGGGTTGATCCAGACACACACACACACACACATGCAAAAAAGCCGAATTTCTGTGCCCTAGGAACCAAAACAGCTGAGCCAGGAGATTGTTCAACCGACGATTGTTCCCTCCTTTAGCAGAGGGAAGTCGTAACAGGATGGGGGGAAATGAGGATATACAGGAAGGGAAGGGTTGTGAGAATCCAGGACCAGCTTATTTTGCACAGTGGATGTGGTTTGACTGAAGCCCAGCCTCTCTACGCTGCCTAATTCTCTCACAATACAAACTAATCTTTTCATTTATCCAGTGCAGTTCCTTCCATGGCTGTTATTAGTAGCATCTGCCTCTCCAAATCCACCTTATTTGAACAGCAGTCCGTCACTTTTCCCTGCTTGACCAGCTCCAACACATGTGGAATTTCATTAGATGCATCAATCCAGAGTGGGGAGAGAGAAGTGGGTATAATTTCAGGTCTTCACAACACCCCTCCAGCCTCAGGGGGTGAGATTCAGAAAATCCGATCCCTTCTTTGGCTCCGACATTTCGAATAAAGGTGACCCTCGACTTGGAACAAAATTGACCACCCCACCCCCCCAAATTTCTGTTCCTTAGGGAGACATGTGTCAATTGAAATGACCTTTCTTGTAAAACTGTTAAGTGAATCCCTGCAGCGGTTAAGTTAGCGACGTGGTTGTTAAGTGAATCTGGCTTCCCCATTGAGTTTGCTTGTCAGAAGGTTGGAAAAGTTGATCAGGTGACCCCGGGACACCGCAACTGGCATAAGTACATGCCAGTGGCCAAGCCTCCGAATTTTGATCAGGTGACATCAGGGATGCTGTAATGGTTTAAATGTGAAAAAGTTTGTGTGGGAGCCCATCGTCAGGGAACTTGAATACTTTGGAGAGAGAGAAGTTCCATGAAGATGGGCTCCAGCATGAGCCCAAAAGTTTGGAAGAGTAAACTTTTGGTCCCGCTGATCAGATTGGGTCCTACAACATTATCCTGGGAGATGTAGATTTTTACCTTCATTCGTGAAGGATTGCCATCCACATTGGAGACCCTCAACTTGTTCAATGGCTGCCTTCAGATCTAGACGTAACTCTTCCTACTAACAGACAGGAGCACAGTAGAAAGCCAAGAGTTCACTCAATCCAAATTCACTCCATACCTTGTCACGAAGACAGCAGCATCTACTGGAAGAGTGTCATCTCGTGCTCCGGGAACCTGATTGTTCCCAAGGTACTTCGCACCCCCAAACTCTTCATTTTGCCATTGGCAAAAGCTTTCCAGGGACCTCTCTCCATGGTGACCTATGGACAACCTGGCCTTCAAAGAAGAAGAAGAAGAAGAAAGCAGGAGAAAGAAGAAAGGCAAAGGTGAGAGCCACGCATGTGTTAAAGTGATACTGATACTCACCTTGAGCCAATAATAGATTATGAACATTTTACGTTTTATAAATCAAGTCAGCAAGCTTTTGTCTGTTAAATTTAAAAAGTAGCTCAGCCATGCTTGTTTACAGTACCTAAAGGAACACTCTGCAGTGGCAAATAAGTGCAGTTGCATCCATCCATCCACCCATCCATCCATCCATCTATCCACCCATCCATCCATCCATCCATCCACCCATCTATCCATCCATCCATCCATCCATCCATCCATCCATCCATCCATCCATCCATCCATCCATCCATCCATCCCACCCATCTCGTTTCGCAAAGCAACTTTTTACAGTAAATGGAATTTATCTTCTCTTCGCTTGTGCAGGAAACTAAGGGGGTACGTTTGCCTCCCAGACTGCATTTGATCAATCCAAGAAATAGAATCATTTTTTTCCCCCCTCAAATAATCAACGTTGGGATTTGAAAGCCAGTAAACTCATACAATGTCAAAGAAGATCAGTGGCTGTCTACTTTGGTTTGTTCCCAATTGCCACATTTTATGATGAAAGATTCCTCCAAACCCTAAACGGTCTTTTTTTAAAAAAAAATACCGTAATTCTTTTTTTTTTTTTAAAGAATCCGCCCTGGATTGATACTATCAGAGGAAAGAATTTTTCAAGACACACCTCTGATGTTGAGCTGGCCACGCCCACCTTGGCCACACCCACCCCGGCCCGCTAAGGTCAAACACAACCTCATGCGGCCCTCAATGAAATCGAGTTCGACAGCCCTGCTCTACATGAATAATCTTTTTATGGTTTCCAGAGTATCTCAGTCCAATTTTTTCCCCCCGAACAATCTTTAGAATACCACTCTACTACCCACAGTTTCAGTCAAAGCTGGAAAGGAACTTACAGGACGTCTTCGAAGCAAGACAAGCTTAGTCACTCGAACGTAGACTTTCACCCCGAGACTCTGGTGTTGAAACATGTTGTACACCTGAATAAAAGCAACAAAAGGACTATACATAACGTCATAGCACTGAAAGGCATTCATCGGACAAAAATATATTAAACCATGACCCACTTGCTTTCTTCTCTGCAGGGTCAAAAATGTCTCATCCAGTTATCTTGGACAATGGAAGAGCCACCTTCTTGAATCCAAGAGCACACAAAAGAGCTATTGAAAGGCATGATTTGGGCTCTGCTGCTCATTCCTTTTTGGAGCAATCCAGAAAAGGACACAACAACTTTGCCAAAACAATCATCACTACGTTCTGCAAATCTATATCCCAACTATGAATTAGCTGTACTCTCACACTCCGGTCAACTACCGAAAAATGTTGAATGGTAGAAGAAGTCTACAATTAGAGCAGCCCTCTAACCTCTTTGAAGGATGTGCAGCTCCATAGCCAAGCCCACTGAACCGTAGTGTACAAAAGTCCTTAAATTACGACCATTGCTTTCAAAATAGATGCATCAGACATACTTTCTTCTTTCTGGCTTTCAAATGAACGTGCATCTATTTCTCAAAAGACCACAAACTGACAAGGAATTGTAAATGTATACCCTCAGTACTGCTGCAGCTGCTGTTAAACCATATAATTAATGGAAGGGTCTTTGGAAGGAGCATGCCGTAACATGAAATTAGCGATCCCTTGAACAATATTAAACACACACACACACAAGAGGGGTGGGAGATAAATTTTCAACTAACACATGCTTTAAATAGGAAGAAAAGTCTAGGAAGTAAATGTGGTTTTATTTCAAACAGACTGATCTTCATTTTTGAAATTATTCCTCCAGGTATTATTAAATATTTGGAGAGAGACACAGAGAAAGTTGGAACGTCTTCCGTGAAAATCGAGCATATCTGTGCAGACATTTTAAATCTAATCGGCAAGGGGAGAGGATTTTAAAACGGATATGACTGAAATAATATGTGGCTTTATTGTTTATTTGTATGTATCCAAGGGCATCAATGCAGAGGACGTTTTAAAGATTAACACATGCGAAAAAGATAGAATCTTGTCTTAAGCAGTTCCGAGTTTAATACAGACAATGAAGGGAAGCTAAATAAATGAGACTAGAACTATGACTGGATAAGAATGTCAAGTAAATAGAAACACTGCATAATAAATCAGCTGGCAATGAAAAGAATAACAGGGCTGGAAGGGACCTTGGAGCTCTTCTAGTCCAACCCCCTACTCAGGCAGAAAACCCTGTAACTGTGATGGCTAACCTATGCCACGTGTGCCAGAGGTCGCACGCAGAGCCCTCTCTCTGGGCACATGAGCCATCGCCCCAGCTCGGCTCCGCCGGGCATACACATGTGCTTCCCGCCGACCAGCTGTTTTTGGGGTCTATGCTATGCGTGCGGGGGGGAGGCGCATGCGGGGGAACATGCATACATGCGTGGGGGCAGGGGACACCTGCAGGGGACACATGTGCATTGTATTTTGGCGATGTGCGTGTGCGCACTTTGGCTACTCGGTGCCAAAGAGGTTAGCCATCACTGCCCTATACCATTTCAAAAAAATGGTTGTCCAGTCTCTTAAAAACTTCCAGTGCAGATCCTTGCATACCATTAAGTTATGTGTACAATACTTGATTGGAAATGGTTTAAGTTTCAGAAGAAAGCCTTGATTATAGCATAACAGAGTTCAAAGAGAACCTTGGAGGTCTTCTAGTCCAGCCCCTTGCTCAGTTAGGAAACCCTATACCATTCCAGACAAATGGTTGTCCGGTCTCTTCTTGAAAACTTCCAGTGTTGGAGCATTTACAACTTCTGGAGGAAAGTCGTTCCACTGATTAATTATTCTGTCAGGAAATTTCTCCTTAGCTCTAAGTTGGTTCTCTCCTTGATTGGTTTCCATCCATGGCTTCTTGTCCTGACTTCAGGACAAGATTCATCTTCTCAAACCCAGCCAGTACACTCCAAGCGTCATTTTCTCTCTTCCTACTCTCTCAGATTCGGGAAAGGCCATCACAGAGGCATATACGTATAACCCTTTGAAGGGGTTGCATCTTCTGGAAATTTTCTGCGTGGCCTCCCAAGGAAGAAGTTTTTAAAACCAAGCATGTCAGCGGTAGAATTCCCTCCCTGCTTAATTACAGTTTATGTTAACTGTTTTTAGCTTCGTGCACTTATTCAGGTCTTTAGTTAAACAGGTGGTACTGTGCCGTTCTGGTAAGGTCATTGTTTAAAAGTGTTATTTGATCTTTTTAAAAAAAATATGTTTTGAGGGGTTTAAAGATGTTTTAATTATTATTTTTAATTGTTTTCAAAATATGGTTAAACTTTCCAGGGAACAGTACTCTGCTTGGTATTATTTTTGCTAATAAAACAAACAAACAAACAGAACTCATATAATTAAGTAATATTTGGTCCTGGAATTCTCAAGTTTCCAAAATTCCCAATATGTCTCATCAATCCAGACAAGATTGGGAACTCCTGCATTACATCATTCACAGTTCCATCCTATGCATGACTACCCAAAAGTTAACTCCAATGAGCTTAGTGAGATTGTCTTCCAGGTTAATATCAGGCAGAATTTCCTGAGTGATGTATGTTAAAAAAAATAATAAGAAGAAAAGAGAATGGAATGGGTTGACATATCATGGCAATTTGTAATTTGTTTAACCACAGATGGCTGAGTTCATACAACTCAGTAAACCAGATATTAAACATAAGGCCAATTACATCTACACTGTATTAACTAAAAATTAAGCAATGATTTAGGCCAGTATCTGAACCAACTTCATAGAAGATTAGGAAAGCAAGGGTTGTTTTTTTTTAATTGCAAGCTTTCTAACAAGCAGGCAATTTTACTCTGCAACTGTTCATTTTCATTTCTGAATTAACACATCTTAGGTAGGGAGCATCATATTTTCCTTCTAAGTACACATCTACTATTCCTCTGAAGTGCTAACTAATACTTGTTACCAATACTTGCTAACCAATACTTGTTATTTATACATCTTGTGTAGAGAGCATAAATGTAAGAATATGAATTATTTCGTATTTCATTATTTCAAAGCTTTAAAAATACATTAAAAGTAGATACAGAGCCTTTTTAATAAGGGATTGGCTTCATTTACGACTGTGTCTTTTTTTCTTTTAAATTCACATTCAGGGGTTGAAAGTGATTTTAATGAGTATTTTTGAAAGGTTTTATTTTTTCTCGGAAGGAGCAGAAATGAAATTGCTTTAAGAAGGCTCAACCTTCAAAAAAAAACCTGCAAGCATAATGTGTGTGCTAATAAGCCATTTTAAGTCTCACTTTGTGGTTTGACAGTGAATGCAATGCCTTACAGCAAGGACCTAAATTCATAAATAATCCCCTTTGCCTGACAGCAATGTTCTATTTGCTTAAATCCTGACATGCATGCCAAAATTAACATTCTGGTTTCTTTTAGAAGCAGCTGTTCATCCCCCTAGCAAACCCCAACTAGGCGTTGAACGTTAGGAGGCCAAAATCTGCAGGTTGCTACATAGGAGCTCAACATATCCAGCTGGAAACTTATCTGTGCCTTCACCGACTACCAATAACTCAAAACGATGATTCAGTTTAGCCGTTTTTCTCACCAGCAACCTAGACACTATTACAACTGTAGGTAGCAATGCTTGAGTCCTGCCACGATTCTACTGTGTTGTAATTCATCCTGTTCGGAGAGCTGTTTCTCCCGCTAAAAGATGGATGAAAACCAACCACATTTGTTCGAACCCAGTGCTTTATGAGGGGGGTTTCTGTAGAAGTAAACAGCAGTCATGTGTCTGGATGTGGACATGGACATGGCACTACCACTGGCTTAGAACTGAATTAGCCCTAAAAAAAAAAAAGGAGACGGGTTGGAGCCCTTTTGATAAGGTTTCCATCTGCAGACCTCCAAAATTCAATGGCAAGATTTTCACACCTCAAAGTGAGGCATATTTGGTTGAATCAGCCACCATTGCTAAGGATTGTATGTGCTAAGTCATAACCCATCGTTTTATAGGGTTTCCACTAAAGGAGAATATTTGTAGCTCCAGGTTAAAATGAGGGGTCCTTGGTGCTCTCTGAGCTTGGTTGTTTTCTTGCAGACATTTCACGACCCAAACTAGGTTAACAGTAGCACTGATGATATTACTTAATTTGGGTAGTAACGAAACGTCTGCAAGAAAACAACCAAGCTAGAGAGGAACAAGATTCCTCCTGGGTCTCCATTCTTCCACATTAAAACATAGCAAGGCTTACCCTCAAATGTGAATATAAGCAATGGGCTACTTTTGAATAATTGAGGAAGCTGTGGTGTCCTTTAGCTACTTTCTTTATCCAAAGGACTTCAGAGCGGGACAAAAAATAATGGGTGGAAGATCATGAAAGAGAGATCCAACCTAGAACTGGGGAGAAATCTCCTGACAGTGAGAACAATTCATCAGTGGAACGCCTTCCCTCCAGAAGTTGTGAGTGCTCCCTTGCTGGAGGTTTTCAAGAAGAGATTGGACAACTATTTGTCCAAAATGGTACAGGGTCTCCTACCCGAGCGGTGAATTGGACTAGAAGACCTCCAAGGTCCCTTCCGATTCTGTTATTCTGTATTTCAAGAATCATTAGATACAAGCAGGACCTGCAACAAAATAAAGGCGACATAAAGGATTTCCATTTTAAAAATCCGATGCGCACACACCATATTTGATCCCCTTATCCCAAGTCCAAATGTTGTGCTGCTGAATGCCCACAACCCTGGCTGGGTTTTGGAGTGACTTCTTGTTGTTGTTTTTTACATTTCCCTTCTGTCCGCAACATTTTGTACCTGGGGAAAGCTGATTTGAGCCTGATCTCTCGCTATTAATATTATTTTCAAATAACTAGAACAGAAGAAAGTACCTCAATATGGGGAAATAATTTTAGGGTTATATGGGGAGAGTGGGAGGGTTAATGAGTCTGGTCTTAAGTGTGCCCCCAAAACTGATGTGCATATATAGGATGTAAAATGTAAATATTATTCTTGTGTTTGTATCTTTTTGTTGTTGTTGTTTTTCTCAGTGTGGTTATGATAGCAGTTTAAGTGGGGAATTTTAAATCAATATATTGACACAAAGCAAAGGAAAACTAACTCCAGTTTTAGTGTCCCTTCTTCAATGAAAATTGAAGCTCCTTCCCTTGAGACAGTTTTAAAGGTTTTGGGGAGTGTGTGTGTGTGTTTAATGCCTAGAGAATCCAATTATTTGAGCAGGAGGTTTTGAGTGGATAATTTAGGTTGGTAGAATGGCAGGGAGGGGAACATCCCTTCCCTAGGGCATTGCTGCTCTAATTAAAGTCAAAGGGTTTGCAACAGCTTTGAAATTTTAAAAAGTCGAACAGTCTAGCTGTGAGAGAGTCCTGTCACATCTCTTTTGGACCTGCCGAATTTAATTCAGCCATCTTCCAGCATCCGAGCAAGCTTAAAATGAAAGTGCTGCCACCTGCTGCCATAAACAGTAAAGGACGTATTTCAAGTCATTTCGAGTTTGTCTCTGTCTTGTCACCCAGATACGGGACACATTCGTTCTCCTGCACATACGTTGTGTACCTGTTTTGTGGCTTTCTTTATATAAGTTCGTGAATAATGGTAACGTAGAAGAAGAGATGGGGGGATGTCTTCCTTGGCTTTCAAAAGACATGTGCAGAACTGCCAGAGGTTTTCCCTCTCTCTGACATTTTCTGGGAGAAAGTGGTTGCAGAGGTTAGGAAGGACAAGAACTCACCAACTCAAAATAGAAAACATTCCGAGAAAGCAGGAGAAGGGGAAAGAGTTAACCATTGAACTATTCCAGGTTCTGGTTTTACAGCTATTATTACCTCAGGACAGTTGACATCTCAAACTCCCACAGTGTGGGAGGAAACATTGGGTTTGTTGATCGGTCGCATTGTTACAGCCACTGAACTCACACAAAAAAAGTGACTCTGGGTGTATGGTTCTGAATAGGGGATTTCGCTTCAATCTGGAAGGCAGGGCCACCAAGCTCCCGGCTCAGTTTTGGGACACGGGGGGTGATCAGAGTTCTAGAAGAGATTGCTCTTCAGCAGCCTGTCCCTATTCACCAATTCCTATGATGGCTATTCTTGGAGAAAGTAATTGAAATCCTTGTCACTTCCTCATTAGAAGAAGTGCACTCCGCTTGGATTTGCCTTTGAAATTGTTATGAGTCTCAAGTGAATGTACTGATAGCAAAAATACTTAGACTTCTATACCACTTCCCAGTGCTTTACAGCCCTCTCTAAGCGGTTTACAGGGTCAGCCTCTTGCCCCCAACAATCTGGCTCCTCAT